>JAOSLQ010012430.1:0-24957 GCA_025629905.1 Lorius lory | reverse complement strand
GATTTTTGTTACTTCTCCCTCCCCCCCCCCCCAAAAAAAAAAAAAAAAAAAAGAAATACTAAACTATTCCTGATGGAATTGGGGTTGTGAAGAAAAGTGAAGCCTCCATTTCAGGAGACCCAGCCATTACTTTAGAGCTGCATTTCTCCTGGTCTTTGAAATAAAAAAAAAAAATAAAAATAGTGAATATCTGAAGTTATGAGGGCGAAGCCATCTTAGAATCAGAATTTGAGAGCAGAACGGGAATTAATATTTAAAGATTTAATATTACTTATGTATGTGTTAGAGCTGATATTCTCTGATGCCCTTCACCTCTGCTTTTTCCACAATGAGATGCAACTCAAAGAATGGTTTTGTAGGGTCCTTGGAGTCAGTTCAGTCATCTATAACAACTAAGCATATGGAGTAATAATAGCAGCTGATCAGTTAATTATCCAATAGAGACTAAAGGAGTCATGCAATACAAAATTCAGTTAAAGGGGTGGTTGCTTATTATGTTTAACTTTTTCCACAGGCAACCAAAATTACAATTCTGTGTTGTTTCCTTGTGTATGTATTACGTATTGACTTACTCCCCCTTTCCACCATGACCCCTTCCCCCCATTTTTTTTTTTTTTTTTTTTTTAATAGTCCTAAATGTTACCTAGGTCCCCTGAAGTTATGTAATGATAGTACTGAGACTTCTGGACTTGAAAGTGAATGATTAGAAATGCATAGACTAAAAAAAGAGAAATCCACAAATTCGTTAAGGATAATGACTGGAGTTTAAGAAGATGATCCATTGCCCATGAAGTGACAGGGTAGGTTTACCCTTGACTTTGAGCACAAGAATATGAAAAATGTAGGATATATCTTGTAATTCAAAATGAAATGACAAGAAATTGTTTTCTTTGCTTGTGTTTAGGGATGCAGAAGTGGTTATAAGATAATAGCCTGCAAAATTTAATCTACTAAGAGTACCTCTAACTTGTACAGAAACAATGATGCAAGGTATTCCAGTACAGCTTTTTTTTTTTGGCAGCTCCCATACGAAAGTAAAAGTGGGACTTCTGCCTTAAATGCACTGATTCCTACCAGGCCTGGCAGACTGTAAGTCTGAGAAGCACCTGCTCTGTCTGTGCTTCAAAGTACAGATTCTGTAAGAAAATAGATACTTTGAGCTACCATGTTAAATATCTTAGTATGATGAAAACAGTATCATAAATGTTTCCTTGAAAAGAAAACCACTTGTAAGTAAGTTAAACTTTGTTCCCGACCAGAAATCCAGAGGAAAGAGTTAGATACACAAAATAAGTAATTCTGATGTAGTGGCTGTGGTTGAAAGGTTGAATATTTCTCCTGTTTTTTAGACCATCATAAACTATTGGGTTCCCTCCTTCGTAATCTCCTAGGATAGTATTCCCAAGTCTCTTGGGTTTAGATGTTCTAACAAATATTCCTCAATCTGGCAATATTGTTCCAGTTTGAAAATGTCTTGGTCACTTACGGAACAATAGTACATCTTAGGCTAACAATTAAATTCCCTTGTACATCGGGTGGAACGTCAGGATATCTGTTCCTCCTCTAGAAATCCTTTGTTTATAGGAACTGCATGCCACCAGATTAGAAACCCTCAGTCCAGTCCTGTTAGAGATAGTGCTGCCTATAGTGACAAGGAAATGCAGTAGAGATTAGTTCAAATGTAAATGAGCAGGTTTCCTTTTAGATGTCACTTACTTGCAGTCTTCAGTGTGGTGTAGTAATAGTAATATATGCATATAGCTGTAACCTATGCATACTTTATGCTATGTTATGACTATCTACTTATTCTAAAACTCAGTAGTAAAAAAATGTATTGATTGATTAAGGGGTGCCTATCTGTAACTCTAGTACAGTTTATTATAAAACACTGCTAATTTAAAGTATAACTATTTCATTTTAAGTGATTAATTTTTTCATCTTACACCTTAATTACATCAATCTGTTCATTCTGTACCTTACTTTCTTTTGTTGATTTTGCAATTTTTATTGCACAGGAATATAAAAATAGGTGTGTGGGGGGGGGAGTTCTGCCTAAATAAGACATCTATTCTTAAACACAGAAAAAAGCAGATGAAAAACATAAAGCAAAGCAGTAATAGAGTGTTTGGTCATACCACCATCTCATCAGCTTCCATGAATGTAGATGTGTTTCAGTAAAAGAAATTTTCTCATGCTGTGTCCATTTGGACTACCTTTTTTGGTTTTCTCGATTGAAATTTAAAGAGGGAAAATAATCTAAAATCAGCTTTTTAAAAAGCTATAAAAGCTCTTTGAGCTTATCTTTGCAAAAGTTGGTTTTATTGTTGTAGAAGTTAAGAAATAGGTTATTTCCATCAATTTTAGTGGGAAATAAAATGGGTTCACATTTCAGGATCAGTTGGGTGCTTTAGAAGGTCTCACTGGGTGGGCTGTTTCTCAGTCCTTTTTTTAAATCTCTATCTTTCTCTCCAGAAGTCTGCATTCCCCTGAGCGGTCTGTCTGACCTTTCGGCTCTGCCTGTCATAACTAATTACAACAGCATCCATCTGCAGTGTGCAAAACACAAATTCCTGGAGCTAATAAACTCTGGGAGATCTGGGAGAAAACACATTGTTTCCTTTGACAGGTACAGCTGACTCAATTCTTTCATAGCTGTGCAGAAGTAAATGAGTTTATACCTTTCCTTTTCAGAGAGAGATGTCCATGAGGATACTATGAAGAGCAGTCTTTCTGTTCTGTCATGTGCACTGATTGTTCCAGGATCCTGTGCAGTCCAGCAGAAGTTGTTTTACTTGTATAGCTGTGATGCTGTTTTTGGGAGTGGAGGGAGAGTGTTACAGTAGGTTCTGGAAACTAAAATTATGATTTATATTCTTCCGTAACCTTTCTTGTCCAACTTTAGTTAAAGCACAGTGAATCTGGTTTTAAAGTTATTCTGGGAGATTAAAGTGTCCAAGGACCTGATAATGGGGAGTTTTAGTTAAAAAAACTTCTGGAAAGGAAGGATCTGGAGCTCATGTTAATATACCCAAGCTAGGCTTAAACACAAACTACAACAAAACTATAATAATGGATTAATGCTTCCATTCTACAAGAAATATCCTTCCTGTGTTCTTTTGATAACCAAAAATATTTATAATTGCTGCTGTTCTATTGGAGGGAGATGTTCATAAAATAACTGTGGTGTGTGCCAGTATGGGAATAATTATAGCTGTTTAGAGTCTGTTTCTGTAATTGTTGCGCAACTAAAATACAAGCTTTTTATACAGGTTTAACATAGAGTTGCTTTCTTAGCAGTAAGAGCACTTGGGGGATGACAACTGTGGCATACATTGAATGTATCATTGTTCATTAACAAAGTCTTAAACTTGGTGGTAATTGAATAGCTGGTTGTTTAGGTAACTTATGCTGTGTAGGTGTTGTGTAGGTAACTTATGGCTAGCTTGCTTTTATTAGTTTGTAAGCTTTCAGTGAAAACACAGTAACAACTATTACACATTGAACGTCCTTCCTTCTGCCTTTCTAGGTGATAGTTTGTTACACTTATCGTAAATTAACAATAGCTTCTTATGATCACAGGTCCCAGTGACAGGCTGGTACACTGACATTCCTTCCCAGGATGAGCATAATTCCTATCATCAGGATTCTGGTGGAGATGCAAATTATGAATTTTCTTTTTAGGAACATGTGCTAGTAATTCAAGACTTCATTGTATGTTCTTGCCAATAAGTGAAGTGTTAGAAACTCAGCAAAGCGTATGTAATGCTGTGAACACACTTGAGTCCTGAAAACCCCAAATGCGTGATATAGTATGAGTGATTAATATAACTTCAAGGAAGGAATTCAGTCTGTCAAACTTCACTGCCAATTGCATTGATGACAACCTGATGCCTTTTTGCAGAACAGTTTCCCTTACATAACACTGCAGGCATTTGCTGTCTGTGAAGCAGAAAAACTTGGTAACAGAATGGCTTTTAAACAAAACAAACCCTGAAGGCTTGCTTTGATTTGCTAATAGCTTGATTAATGGGATATCTTTTAAATTTTTCTTTTACCTGAAGTAGATGTTGGATGTATCATTTCCAGTTGAACCCTCATCTTTCCTCTGGAGGGTTCCTGACATCTTGCACCTGAGGAAAATAATCTTAAAAAACCTCTGTAGCAGTCTACCAGTTCTGTATCACTTTGTTCTGGTATTAGGTGTTCTTCAGAAGTGAAGACTGGGCTGTATGGAGCACAGGCTGTATTTCAGAACAATAAACATTATCATGGCACTCAAGCATAAAATGTTAAAGCATTTGTCCTAAAAGCATATGTGTTCTTAGGTATTTCTGTACACTACTTATGAAACTTGCTGACTTGTTACTCCCTGACTAATAGAGTCACTACTTATGTGATCAACTCAAAATTCTGGGTAGTGTCTCCTCAGGAACAGATTTCTGCTTTTAGGGTTATGTTACTGAGTGTTATTTTGAAAAGAACATATTTTAGCTACCCAAAGATGAGCACTTGAAGTGTTGTTTTGAGTCAATCAGAAAGGAAGGTATGCTTCTCTGTACATGGAAAATACTATGTATCTAATAGAAAACAAAGCTTTACTTTATTTAATGTGTGGAATCCCGTAACTTCTTTCATGCATTTTGTCAGTAAAAAGCTTCCATGTCTTCAAGTGTTGTCAGTAAAAATACAAGGGAGGAATCCTGGTGTAATTTTGAATTCAGAATGGGTTGTGGAAACTTACAAACACTGTTAGTGTGCATGAAAAGGAGAAAATAATTGCTGTAGGCTGTGAATAACAGCCTGAATTAGGCTAGATGAAGCAATGAATTAAGGGCATAACCCTGTGCTATGGTAAATGATTTTATATACAGTAGATAAAAATTTTCTAATAACCATAGTAAGTAAAAAGAAATACAACATACTAGCAGGTTATAGGGAATAAGTAGCATTTTGGTCTAATAGTATGCTGTAGCTTGCAAAAGACTCCACTGAGAGGGACAATACCACAGTTGCTAGCACCATGACTATAAACAGGATCAGCTTTTTGTTCTGGCCAAACTCCAAACTGAAATCTTTGTAGAAGGAACACTTTAACGGGGATCCAGGCCTGTGGCTGGTGGACTGAACTGTTTGAGTCCCTGCTGTGATGGGAAATCGTGAATTAGAGCTGTCATGGTAGCTTGAAACAAAACTTGTCAAACTTCTCAAGGCTGGTACTTGGACAGAGGAAATCTGTACTACATTCCTAAGCATTTAAATTATTTGCACAAGGACGGGATAAGACCAATGAGATCCAGATTTATTGAGCTGGAAAGCTACAAAAAAGCAAAGGAAGTAATAAATATTAATTTATTTAATCAAAGGAAGTAGTAAATATTAATTAGATCACAAAGGACAAAACTGGAATTGGCAAAAATAGCATTCCTGCTTACAGGGGAAGAAGGAAAGGAAGATGCTTAAGGAAAACTTAAGTGTGTATATGAAAGTTGGTCAGGTTTTGTTTCAAATTTATAAAACATTATTCCTGTTCATAAACGCCTAAATCTTGCGGGGAAAACCCCAGTGCAGCTGGTATGCCACCTGTATTGCTGATGCAGTAGCTTGTAGAACATGGGGATTTATAGTTTCATACATCTTAGTTAGTGGCTGGTGATTACTTATTTTTCCTTGAATGTGTTGGACACTTCTGGAATATGTTAATAAGCAAAACCAGGTACTTAGGACTTAGAAAAAGGCATACTGTTGGGCATAATATAGTTTGGATTTGTTGAATCATCTATTGGAATGTATATGTCTAACTTCACCTTGTAGTTTTGGTAACCTAATGTCTTAAAACATTGTAAATATTTGACCGTGATGTACCACTCAGCTGCTGCTGAGACAAGAGTCTTAAGTACAGTCTAATGGTGAGTGTCTTGAGGGAATGGTCTGAAAGACCTCCTACCACTGATGGACCCTTCTGACTGGCCACCATAACTGATTAAGGTACATGACAGAAGCATCTTAACTTGACCAAGTGCTATGACCATTGGCTTACGGGCTGAGTTATCATTATTTTAATTTGTCAGTGTAAAGATCTTTTGCATGTCACTGTGATGGAAGCATAAAGCCCTTCCTCATCAGAAAGTCCAGGAATCTTAAGTAGGTGTGGAGGAAAAGTAAAACAAAAAAGACAAATAACCAAATGGAATGTACAGAGTTACAAGCCTCAGTAAGAGGATTTTACTTATGCATGATACATAGCATCAAATGCTGGAAATAAAGCAGGAGGATGGAGAGGTATCGCAGAGCAAGGGGAGTGAGACATGTATGCCAGTAGAGACTGAAACAATTGAACAGATTGTAGGGCAGAAAGCACTGTTCAGCTTCTCAGTGTGAGGAAAAAATGTCACAGTAAACATTCCTAAACCAGCATTTAAAACCCAACCAACCAAAACCCAGTCCCAAATGTTGCATCTTTGTTATTTTATCATCTTTGCTCCTGAGCTGGTTCTTTAGGCAAAAGAACAAATTTTTCCCAGATGTAATAATGGCTGCTGTGTTGCCCCTTTCCTCCCAGAGGAGTTCAACATTGGTAGCTATTATATTCCTTTTGTTTGTATTTAGCTTTATATCCATAAGTGATCAAATGTAATGAAAGAAATCCCCAAACACCAGTAGAAGTTGGTCTCTAATGTTAATTGCTTTGTATTCCTCAAGTAATTTAAAGATGCAACCGTAAGTACTAAAGTAAAAATGCATTTTACGTGCCAACACTTTCAGCAGGCTAATGGTGGCATTTGTAAAAATAGCAACAGCAGTCCATGCAAAACTGTTAAAAATACCACATGGCTATTAGAGCTTAACTGTGGAGCACAAGGGGACTAAAATAACAAAGTAAAGGTCTGGCCTTGCTTCTGCCCTTCTGTGTGTGAACTGTAATCATTTTGACAAAAATAACTGTTTCTATAACAGTACATCTTCTATCAGCTGCTATTTCTCATTCTCTACTCATGTTACTAATTCTGTAATGTCGTGTATTTTTCTGAAGCTTGTGTACTTGCACAGCTTTTGTGGTCATGGTAGTTCAGTACATCCCTATTGACTTCAGGCTTTTTATATTACAAGTTTATCTAAGTTACACATTTCAGTACTTTCCTCAGCAGCTGCATGCTAGAAGTGTTCTTGTCAGCCAGCAGCAGAATTGTTTGAAGGTGCAGCTCATAGAATGAGGCAAACAGTGCAAGCTACAAAAGCTGTAATTATATGTTAAGTGTCCTGGAGCATTACATATGCGCTCTCAAGACATTACATATGCTCTCAAGACTGGTGAGGTCTTGAGAGAGAATGATTCACTGTATACTGTGGTGGTGATTTTCATTAACTTTTCATGTATTAGAATGCCTGCTGGATTTTAATCATACTTTGAGAAGAAATCAAATGGGAAAAGCACTAAGTTCAACTACTTGGTCTGTTGTGTCAGACATAACTGCAAATAGTCTAGCTATTACTGTATGTCAACTTCAGTCTAGTTGTGTCCTCATTTCTGGATGCTTTCATACTCAATAATGACATTTTGGACTAACTTCTTTCAGTGAAATGCGGTATCCTTTGAAGAGATGAAAAGAACTAACATTTTTTATTGGTATCCTTCCCCCAGTATCTCAGTGAAGTCACTGTTGGTATCTATAGAAGTAATTTAACTTTTAATTAATGGGAAAAGCAATACATTTTCACATGTACCATTTTTAAATCTAATGGAAAGTCTCTTGAAGTTAACTATGCAATTATCTGATGGAGACCTCTGTCATAAATGTAGGGGAAATCAAGTAGTGGGATTGCAGTAAAGTGTCACAGAGTAAATCAGTGAACAGTCACTTCTCAGCAAGCCTGTTCAGTGAATGTAGAATTCTACCCATCTTAACTGATAATTGCATTATGCTTTGAAATAGATGTATTAGTTTGAAAATGTCATATAAAATAATCTTAAAATCAAATGCTTTTAAATCTACACACGACGAAGCATCTTTCCATGTTTTGAATTCCAAGTGAGTAGACTAGTTTGTTCAAGATGTTCAGGAATGTGTCTTGGATTGAAAAACAAAGTTAAGATGATTCTGGTACAAAAGGTAGAGAATGCTTAATAAGATAAACTGAAAGTAGTTGAATTTGACTGGAAATATTTCTGCATCCTTAAATTTAGTAGGAACTGCCTGTTGAAATGGGTATTCAGAGTAACTCATTACTCCGCACTCCTGCCATTTGGCAGAGTTGTTTTGCTGCTTATTTGTTTTATTGTATAAATGTTGCAGGTTCTCCAGACTGCCAAAATGCATGTTAATTCATCTTGTCCATCTGAAGATCATGAAAAGATGGCAAATAAAACCTATAAATTCATTCCTAGCCTTTGCTAGTGATAATTTAGAGTTCAGTTCCAAAGTCTGCACTGCTTTTTTGGCAGTAGTGTACCAAACACCACTGTCGTCTGCTTCAGCTGGGGGGAACTGTGGTCCAAGTGAAGGACAACTTTAATTGAGTAGCTGACCAAGCAGAGATGCCAGCGTTTGCATCTTTAATAAAAGAACAGCATGCATCTTTCCCCTTGGACTAAATAATCCTGCAACCACAGTAAATACAAGCCTTTCCATTTCAATTATCAAACATCTTCCTGTCTTTAAGTGATTGTCTTGAATAAGAGAGGAGGAATCTGTCTGGAACAAAATAAGTTGTATTCCAGTGGCATGTAAGCCTCTGGGCAGCTGACTCAGCAGTTAGTGCTCAAGTCCATTGTCACGGTTGGAAAAGCAGTAAGCAAAAGATAATTAAACTGAAACCAAACAACCAACCTAAAACAAACAAAAAACCAACAAACCCACAAACTAAAAAACAAACAAAACAAAAACCCAAACCAACCCTGGAAAACACTTACTGCCCCTAAATTTATCAACAATTGTTTTTAAAATGTGATTAATATATGTGTCACTGTAGAGAAATTAAGTTACAAAATACTGGACTAAAAACACTGTTAAATTGGTGTGGATGGCATGCACTTTGCTCCCATATATAATTAAATGGTAAAAGGAAAGTTTGGAAGCTTTCCTTAATGGCCGCAGCCATCATTGTAACAGATCACTGGGAGGTGGGCCTGCTGCAAGCTGAGGCAAAGCAGATGCCATGGCAAACGTGCTGCTCACCTTTGTGCGAGTAGCAGTGTTTTGTAGTTAGTATGAAGCAGGTGAAAACTGCCAATTTTTAATGGGGCTATGCACCAGGAATATAAAGGAAGTAGCTGAAGGGAAAATAGCTGTGCATACTTTGTCAGCAGTAGTTAGGTCAGAACAGCCTGAAACAAGAAGGTAATACTATAGAGGACTTGTGAATAGCCTGACTTACAAATATCCCATTGTAGATAAGCTTCTGCAGTGATGGTTTCAAGATAAAGAAGCTTAGTAGGCTCTTACAGCCTTGATCTTTATGCTCAAGGCTGTAATACTTAATTCTCATTCCACAATTAGATGTTAGATCCTTTTTCTTTTATTGCAGTTTTCTATTTTTTAAAAAAAAGGTTTTCTAAATCCTTTTTTTATGCTTGTTCCTGGAGTTACATTCTGGTGCTGTGTGGGTCACATGCTTTGGCTGCAGTTATGTTCATATTGTGCTTTCTGCAGATGAGATTTAGGGGCACCGATTTTGGTAATGATCAGAAAACCAGAATGAAGTGTTCTAAGCATAACTGTATCTTCACAGGAAAGAAATATGGATTCACTTTTTCTAAATATAATATGATTACAGGTAATAATGCTTGAGAAGTTTAAGGATAGCTGCCTTTCTGAGGGAAAGAACTTACACTTCATTTGCTAGTCCTGTGAAAAATGACTAGGCTTACACAGGACCAGCAGAGAAGTATTGCCACTGCACTCATAGTATACCTGGAACTGCTGAATATGAGCAATATTTTTCCAGACCTTCTGACACTGAGATAGTATCAACCACTGTCCCTTACCTGCTGGTGAAGCAAATCTATTGTAGGCACTCTGGCTACAGCTACTGCCACAGTGTAAATTGATGACGTGCATAGGGGCAGGTTTAAGAGTAGCTTTTCTGCCTCTTGGTAGATATCACAAAGCATCTATTACTGAGGAGTACAGGGCGGAGATAAATATAGTAGGATACTTGAGAACATTTTCTGTGTTGCAATCTAATCAAAGTGAAGCAGTGTCACAATACTCAATGTTATTTGAGTGTATTAAGATGGTCAGAGGTGCTTTAATGCTTGATGTAGTGTGTACCTCATGTGCCTAGATTTGGTATAGAGTTCATACTTAATTATCTAAAAGACTGTTCCCCTTATTAAGCAATACCCATATTTACAGCAGTCTTTGTGACTTCCAAAGCAGAGTCCATATTAAAGGACACTCAAATTTTGCAATGGTTTGGGTTGGGTCACTGCAAAGAGAGTTGCTGAGACAATGCAGCTTCCTGCAATGCTGAGTCAACAATTAGACGTTAATTAGTTAGTAGCAGGTGTTTTATAAATATCTTTTTATGTTAATGACTTCCCAAAATGAGAACTTTCTCAAGATCAGTGAAGCTGTTAAAGGTTATGAGTGGCAGGTTGCTGCAGAGCTGGGACTTCATTCAGTGCTAGCAAAGATCAGAACAACTACTTTAACCATTTATTTGATTTCATAATGATGAAAGGATGATTTCACAATGATGAAATGACAGCTTATTTTCCTGAGTTAAGGAAAAGATGCCAAAAAAACGGCAAGTAGAGAACGTAAATTGGGGAAGAAGAAATGGTGTGGGGTGTGTGTTTAAGTTGGGTTGTTTTTTTTGTGGCTTAAAATGGGTACCATTGCTATGACAGTTTTGTTCCACTCGTGGTAAATCATAAAACCTGTGACTTCGGTCCTTAACTTCTTCCCATAGCTTGCATGGAAGGTCCCTTCATTCTTTTACTGTAGTTAATTATTATCAAAATATTTAAAGTTTTACTTCTCTTCTATAGCTTTGATTATGCACACCTATAGAGAACAAAATAGTAACTATAAGAGCCCCACACTACAAACCCAATTCTTTGACAGTGTAGATATTTTCTTGTTCACTGACATAGCAGCCTCTCTTGAACTGTGGTTCAAAGGTTCTTGAACTGTGGTTCAAAGGTTCTTGAACTGTGGTTCAAAAGGTATTAATTGACTTTACTAGCTATAGTTTACTGTACTATTTCTAGCTAAACCACAGAGAAGTTGCTTAAAGAACTTGGAAAAACAGGTTTTAGGTGCAATTTTCTACTAGAAAAATGACTTAGGCAGTTGACTTATACCTAATCTTCACTTTGTTAATATCCCTTTATAGGATAGGTATGGCATAAACTACACAGCCATCTTCTCAAAGTGGTAATAGAATATGTTGTTCATTGACTGACTGGTTTGACTATCGTGTACTTTGAGCTTTCCAAGGAGATGTGATGCTATTATAGTTTTGATAGGAATTGGAGCAGGCTGTGAGGGTTGGTTTTTTTGTTGTTTTTTTTTTTAACTCTTGAAAATCTAATGTGAAATGTAGGTATACCTGCTGTTATTTCACAGTAGTATAATGTAAAAGGAAAAACTTTGTCTTACCACAGGCAGTTGGAAAGCCTCCCTGCTTTCAATAAGGAAAGGTGATCATTAGTTTTTAATATAACAGTAAATGATGAAAGGTGAGGAACAGGAAAATGTGATTACACTACATTTATCTAAATAGATATTTAATTTAGATATATTTAGGCATTTCTATCAAGGTAGAATTACAATAGATTTTGCAGGTTAAGCCAATAAAATTATTTTGCAAAATCTCTTAGGAAATTTCAATTACAAAATTACTTTTGTAAGTAATTTCCTGTGCAAGACTGCCCTAGAAATGTGCACTAAAACCAAATAGAATGTTCACATTTTCTCAGAATCCTTTTTAGAAACATAATGGGCTAGCATTGTGTGGCTTTCTTGACCTTTCATACTGTTCTTAAAGTATCTGGAAAAATAGGAATTGCTGGAAGACTGATTTCCATTATTGCAGCTGTAGTTCTTCTATGTTTCGAGTTGATTGTAATTTGAAGCCAACAGTTCCATTGTGATCTGAGTACTGGTGTAATGTAAACTGTCACCAGTGACATCTTTATGCCCTGACAGCTTTGTTTCTAGTGTGTGGGTAATTGTAAATTAGGCTAATAGACTTTTTAGCTGGAAGAAGAGACCTCTTGTTCACCTTGTTGTCAAATGGGTGTTAAACAGATGCATACAGCAATTACTCATTTTGTTTGAATATGTAATATTTTACCCTTACTGTTGCACTTGTCACTGTCAATAAGTAAAGATGTAACTTTGTATAGATTGCTGTGCTGCCTGACTTGTCTTACTGTTTTTTTTTCTTGGTATTTTCTTAAGTGAAAGCTTTGTTATATAGGGGAATAGTGTGTACCCCTATTGGAAACCTACTAAACAGTGACTTCAACAACCTCTCTGAAAGCATGTTTGATCTATAATTTTCAGGCAGCATGACTCACTATTCTAGATCTTTAACTTCTCTATACTGTTTAAAAGCAAGTGATCTTCAATTGCATTAACATGGTAGATGTTCCCAAACTAAAAGTAGTTTAACAGTAATATAATAATAGGGATTTTTTCACTTTGCCCTGTGTGATTTTTGTCATGCTTTACGTGACGGTTTTGTTCACAATTTTCCCTATTAAAGCTTCCTAATAGACTTTGAATTAAGGTTTTCTCTGAAGTCTCTAAATGAAAAGTGAGTTGGAAATGATAAATTAAAAGATGTCTCTTTGGAACTTGTGCTTACATAAAATACGTAAGACTATTTTGAGCAAAGAAAGAATTGTTTCAACTAACAAGTCTAGCTGAATAGTTTCCTGATGCAGTGGGAGTTATTTCCCTTTCTGTTCGGTTTATCCAATATGGAAACTATTTTTTTCTATCAGCAACATCCAGGAACGTGTTTCTTCTTAATGTACCTGGATAAGGTGAGAGAGATCTTATTAACCAAAACAACACAAATTGAGTCAGCTAGGAATGTTCCCATGCTATTAAAAATATCTAGAGACTGGTGGTTTAATAGTCTTCAGCACCTCATAAGTCTAGGGGTTTCATCATATTTGAGAATTGCTTGCTTCTAATCTTCTTTCAGAAGTTGAGAATCTGAAGAGTAAAATACAGCATCACCCAAGAAAGAATAATTATACTCTAGAGATTTAAATTGTCCTGTGGAATAAAAAGAAATGCATTTTTGGACTGTGTAATAAAAATAGAGTTGAAGCGTATTGAGGAAGAGTCAGTCCTAAAAGATGACTCAGATTGTGACTATCCTTATTATAATAGTTTTCTCTAATTATGGGAGTTCAGCTTTCCCAGATAAGAACCCACTGAATAATTTCATGGTAAGAAAGGATCAGTTATGCAAAGTAACCAGCTGTATTCTCTGTATCTATGACTGGGAGAGTTTTAGTTTTAAGAATCTCATGGTTTTTGTGGAAGTAATGCTTATGTGTTAATAGACTCTTAAAAATCTTTCTTTGTGCTCCTTTTGTTGCATAACAATAGCATGACTATTAAAGTAGATTAAAGTAGTAAAGTAAGTGAAGGTTAGGATGTCTTGTTAGGGTGTTCCTTAGATATTTGAGCTATGTACCAGTATTGTAGGTTCAGCTTTAGAGTCTCTGCTTTCAAAACAGGAGAGGAAGATGAAGGCTGTCAATGTTATCCTTTGTATATGAAAATGCTGTAATAGAACAACTCCTTTACTGGATGTACTGTTAAATGGTTCAAGTACAGTATTTTTCAGTCACTCAGTTTATAAATACAGTATTCCTCTTTGATCTTGCATTGTAAAAGAACCCAAAAAACCATCAAAAACAAAACCCGAAAGAACAATGAAAGATGGAGTTCTGTGCTGCAGGAATTTCATGTAAGATTACTGTATTCAAAAACACATTCATTTATCATTATAAAGTAATCCATTTTTCTATGTATTGCTTCATGCTGTACTCCTTTCATCAACATTTGTAGAACTTCAGTGGTGTGGGAGTCTATCAGGATTTTCTAATTTCCATTGCCTACAGTAGAAGATGTATGTTCCGCCACTCCCTGAGTTACTTGCTCCATGTATCATCCCTTGCGCAGCAGAACTGGCAATAAGCCATGCCACTAAGGCCACATGCATTTTCTGCAGTTGTATAAGCAGTTTACTTTAGGGTATTTCAGTTTGCCCCATGGCTGTTTGAGGATAACTTAGTATGAGTTCTTAGTATTCTAAAATTAGTATTTAGGTTTCAAACCTCCCTCTCACCAGCCCTTTAAAATGTAAGGAATTTGAGTTATTCCTTGAGAGAACAGAATTCTTCACTGACAAAACACTGATGCATTTGTTAGCAACAGTGGAAAACAAGAATAAAAGCACCACACCAGGGTCACAAACTGTAAGTCACTCTTACTTGCTTTGAGAAAACTGGAGATGTGATTCTGAAGGGAGATAAAGGGTAATGTTTTCCTTGAACAGTAAAAGACAAATACACTCTGACATTAAAAATGAAATTATTCTGAAACGGGAAAGAAAAGTAGCTCCCAGATGTAATCTTTATTTTGTGATGGACCTGGCTTGCTGGCTCAGACTAAGAAAGATGGAAAAGCATTTTTGAGTTAACATAAATATGATGGATGGTAAGCACATTTAGCAGTTTTGACTAAGATCTACCATCAGGCAGTGTAGTATTAGAGCTTTCTGTGTAGTTACAGAATCCTGAAATCAGTGTCTATGTTGTTGGGCACATGCAGTCCCCAGTATGTCCTGCAGTTGTGTTGCCTGAGTCATGAAGGCCTAGGGAAGCTCGTGGAATATGTGCCAGGTCCCTTCAACTACCTTGTCCTCCCTAAAAAGTGGGTTGGTTTTCCTGCTTTTTTTTTTTCCCAGGTGTGGTGAAGACATAAATCTAAAGCCATGACTGTAGAATGGACCTTTCATTCAGGGGGAGCACAAAGAATGTAAAGCATTAACAACTCATCAAATCGAATCTTAATGTGAAAGACTGGTATTGCTTTTTCAAATAAAAGTTCTCAAAAGCACTAACTAGAAGTCTCTTTTTCTTCAGTGAGTAGCTGAATGTTTTGCTATTTTTCCAGTCTTACCATGACTTTTAGTTCTAGCAGGCTTGAATTCTAAGATGATTCTGTGGTGGCTGAGTGTTGTGTTGAGCTGAAGTCACCTGTCCAGGAGAATATTTCTTTACCATGAAAAAAAAGTCTTGACAGCAAGAAACGTCTTGAAAACAAGACTGTGTTGTCTTCATTCAGTTGCCTTTTAAAAACTTGAGCTAACGGAAGACAAACGATTAACATGAGTTGCCTTAGTTTTGTTGAGTAGAGCAGTAGATTTCTTTCTTGCTGAGCTGCTGAGATCCCATCTCTGTTTTAAGTACCTTATTTGAACAATGGCATTTACAGTTTCCAGCAGCACCTTTTTCTGTGGACTCAGTACGTTGCAGGAAATAGACTGCCACATAGACAGATCATGGCATGCTGTTTCCATTGGGAAATTATGAAGTGGTAAATTTGATTTCTTTGGTTTTGTTTGTTCTAACTTTCAGAAAATAAAAGATCAGTAATGGAGAAATTAACCTTTTAGTTACAGATTTGTGTAGCCAGCACCTGGAGTCCAATAATATGTTGGGATAAGCTGAGGACATGATAAACTAAATATTTTAAAAGGCAGTGTTTAGTATTATCTGAAAATGATCTGTGTTAGCAAAGGGTTCAGAGTGGCAAGTATTGTAGTCTACAGCAATAGTTATCTGTGTAAAGTTGAGCACTCAGTTTTGTCTTATTTCTAAGACATACAAGTTCAGACCTACTTGTGGAAGTTAAATTCTGCTGAGCTGAAAGTGGTTCAGTAAAAATGAAATCAATGAATGGTGGTGTAAGGCTTTTGGCATTTAATTTCTCTGTTCACAATATAAATGTGGATGTTTAAGGCATTAGGACAATTGTCTTGGGTGAGTTCTGCATGAGTTGTTTTGGTCCATTTTCTCATTCACGGTCTTATTCCCATAAAGATGATTTATCTTACAGGGAGGGTCTTCAACTCCAGAATACAACTCTAATTTAGAATTATAGCATAATAGGACATATTCTAGCTCCCAAACATTAATGTAGCTTTACTAAAAAGCACATGAAGTAGCTCTGATTTTTGTTTTTGATACAGGCAGTCTCTTAGGCAGCAGAAGTGAAAGTGGTAGATCTGAGTTTATTAAATGAGTTGAGGTATTTTAAGATACCCAGCAATGTGAGGTGAGTATGCTTGATTCTAATCCTACTTAGCACAAAACCTTCCCTTCCTGGTGTAGGGATTACATTCTCATAATGAGGAACTTCTGTACCAATGACATTGTGTGGACTGATCAGAGCACTTCTTAAGGTGGTTTCAGATTTGACACACAAGTGTGTGCTGATTGGGATGTTCTGTCGCTGTTCCTCAAATGCCTTTCATCAAAGTCTATTCAGAGAGGAAAATTTCAGAGGTCTTCAGTTTTTGCTGTACACTCAGTGTTGCTCAGTAACTCAATAAATCTTGATAGCTGAGTACATGGTGATTATCTCTCTACTCTAGCTTACTGCAGTTTTCTTACTCTATTTCTCAGTGACACAGAGTTTGTCTCAGATCACAGGCAGGGGGTTAATATCTCGCAGTTATCTGGCAGGATGCAATGTCAGTAATTGTCATTGATGGATTGACCAGATCCGTTGCTTTCCCTTTCTTGGTGTGCCAGAGCTGTTCTCAAAGCTTGCTTCCTCTATCTGTTCTGTGAACTACCTCTCTGGAGGAAAAACAGACAACTTAATCACTAATGACAAAATATGATGTCCTTTTCAGAAGCACTGATATACTGTAATGTTTGTTTGGGTTGTTGTTTTTTTTTAAATCATTGCTAACACCAGGAATTTGTTACACAGTACTTCTGAATGAACTGCACTCACCGAGTTAGTATGAAAAAATGTTTTGAGAAAATTATTCTCCATACTGTTTATCTTAAGTTGTTGAATGCTATCTTTGATTTGCAAATCTAGGAAAATACAATACAGTGATAACTGTGCAGTTGTTAGGGTCTTCAGATTTTCTAGGTGTAGTTGCAGCTGTCATTGCCACTTGTTTTGGTAAGTGGTTTTAGGTCTGAGACAGTGGTAGTGTTGAAAAGATGGTCAGAGAGACCTCCATATTTGCCAGAAATAGTCACAAGAGGCTGCTAGTCCAGAAGAGTTATATTTGCAAGAAGACAGCATGTCTTGAAAATGAGGGGAGTTTGCAAGAACGACAGCTTGAAGAAATTCAGTTATTCCCTTACTATTGGGGTCCCAACTGAAATGATTTCCTGTAAGATTTGGTGAGCCACTACTCTGAAATTGTTCTTTAATACTAGAAGAGGTGCAATAAACTGGAATATTGGTCTGGCTTTGCTGTTTAGATTTCACTGTTTGAAAAGATAAATATCTTCCAAATGTCTGTCATAAATTCTTATAATAGAGTTGTAGAAAGAAGACAAAATCTGTGCCAAGCAGCCTCAAACAGCATATTACTAATAAACTTAAGACATTTCTCCTAGGAAATTTGAGCTCTGTAATAGAAAGCATGCTTCAGATTAATCTGAGTGATTGCATTATTAGTGCTATGGGGTACTCTCAGCCAATCAAGAAAGCTTTTTTTTTTTTCCCCCCTCAGTCAGTCCATGGGGTAAAAAGCAGACATCTTATCTGATTCCAGTTGATGGGAAGCAGGAGGAGAATAATCAGCCAAGAGTTATCCAGTAAGTGTGTGGATGATACACAGATAAGGAACGCAAACACTGCAGTGTTTTTCCGTCATTTATACTAATTGCTACATGAGTTGCGTATATGAATCCTGATGAATGGCAGTGGTACATAATATGCAAGCCATAGTAGTATAGTCTGAAGATAGTAGCTAGTCTGGAGATGGAATAGCCGTTCAACCATTAAGGCCTATTGAGAAAACATTTTTGGTACAATGCTGCTTGTGTCTAAATTTAATCTGAATTGATTAAGCAGTAGAATAGTGACCATAGGACAAATATTTGTTACTGACATTGAGTAGAGGAAGAGCTAAAGTGTTTTTCTAAGAAAAAGTAGTTCAGTGGTTCACTTAAAGTTTTTTACTCATGTCCTTTTCTCCCCACATTTGCATTCTGGAAACCAAAAGGTATTTAAAAAGGAGAAAAAGTACAAACTTGCTTCCCTGAACTTGCTTTACAAGGAGAAGTCATTTGGGCAGTTGGGAGCTATGTAGATTTCTTCATGTAGAGACATGTGTGACTGTTGGGAACCATCACGACTTGAGAGTGATGAAAAGCAGCACTCTGCTGTGTAGTAAACTGCAGTTACTGTCCTACCAACTCATGAAGGGTAAACTGGCATCTTGGTGCAGGTGATCTGTTCGTGCTGTGTGATCTCACTGAGGAAGAGTGGCTACTGTTGGTGTACTTGTCGTTGTTTCTACAGCATCTGTTGGCACTTGTCTGACTTTTCTATAGGTTACCTATGCCTTGTGTAACTTTGCAGTGGGCTTCATGTAGTCAGGGAGGAAAACTTTTAGAACAGGCATACTATGCCAGATAAAGACTTCTTTAAAAGTGTTAGCTGTTCATAGGACACAGCAGGTATTTTTTCTTCTGCATAACTCAGACAAGCAGCTGCCCTACTACTGTGCTTCTGAATTGTACAGCCATAAAGTTTAGTATAGTCCTTTTGGGCAGGGAGGAAGAATGGTCTAGAGAGGGAGAAGAATATTTATATAATGACTAAAGGCTGAAACATGCTGCAGGCTTTAATTAAGCCTCTAGAAACATTGTGTCAGAATAAAGTAGATACCAACATGAACTGAGTACTGATCTACTATTCAGAGATCATAACCTTGGTCTAATTACATTATTAGTATATAAATTATTGCATGAATTATTTAAAATTAATATTACAGATATTAGTTGTCATTAATAACTTGGAGGTGCCTTTTTGTCACAGAAGAACGGATTAACATTATAATTACTGCATGAAAAGTAGATATTGATGAAAAATTGCTGTTTGAGACATTGTCATTACATTATGTATTTTTTTTCTATTCACTGTTCTCTGTTCTTCAGTCTGCACTTCTAATTATTGTCTTTGATAAGAGCTGTTAACTTTGTGATTTATGAGTAGATATGTTGATATGGGATATATTAACACCTAGAAGGATACAGGTGATTTGTTACTTGTGGAAGGTAAAACAGAAAAAATTGTGCTGCAGCTTAATAAACTAAGTTGTGGGTATAATGGTTATAGTTGTGTGCATCTGTGCTGACTGTAAAATCCTGGTCTCAAATAAATTACTTGCCATTTGTTTTCTTCCTTTGTTTTTTTCCCCTTCATCTTCTTGAAGGTGAGAAGAATCAGCGATGTAATTAAAGCCATGATACACATTGCAAGAAATTAGAGGTGCTGACATTTTACTGTAACTGTTCAGTGCCGGCTGTTGGGGAATACTGGCTAGAGAAGAACTCAACACAGAAAAGGCTTCTCAGTGTGATATCTTCAAAACAAATGTTGCGCCTATGTGTAATATTTGTGCAGAAATCTGAAAACCCCCTGTTTGCTAGTGATCTCCTGAAACTGCTCAGAGATAAATAATAGCTGTAGTTAAAAACTCACTGAGTGCACCCGTAGACTGACTTTTGGAGTAGTTTTTTTGCAGTTGAATCAAAGAATCCTGGTTTCTCTTTGGTGAGATAAACATTTATGCTGTAATGGCAAATAATGTAGGAACCAACATATTTCATGAAATTATTTTTGTGAAAGAAACTGACATATTTTTGAGTGGTTTCTTCACAAATTGTACTTTGCGTTCTTTTACTGCCTGCTACTTGCTGTATTCCGTATGTGGATGTCCTTTCAGATGTCCTCTGTCCAGGAGAACCTAAGATAGGCTAAATTTTCCTGCTGTGTAATTATATGCTTTCTTTATCCTTCATGCATTATGTACAGCTCTTATATGTTTTGAGAGGTGTGTATGTGTTGTGGTGGGGTTTCTTGTTGTGTGCTTTTGCTGTTCTTGTTTTGTTTGATTTTTTTTTTTTTTTTTTTCCCCTGTTGTCTAGCAGTGAAGTTTCTTTTAATTCTGGGTCATATGTGAATGGCCTGAATTAATTATTTTCCAGCTTTGTCACCAGAGGAAGGGGAAGGTAGTAGGGAATCTCTTCTGCCTTTCATGGGAGGCTGCTGTTAGCACAACAGTTCCGTGAAAATAATAAAGTGCTGGTTAATGTTAAGCAGCTAATTTGCTCATTAAAGATGCTTTTGTGGCTGATTCCTGAAGAAACAGGGGTTGTTCTTGTCCTGGGTTTTAATCTTAACAGAGGCATGAGAGTTTTATCAGTTCTTGACAGGTTTCTTTCTGTCACTGCAAGTCTGGTGTGTGATGATGCTGATGAAGTTTGTAAGTATGTAACAAAGAGCTACTGGATTCAAACTGCTGTTTTCAGCAGTTCACACATTTAATATATTTATTAAATGCTCAAGAAGGGACGTTGTGATTTTTCTGGTACAATGATTGATTGTCTTATGTAAGACTATACAAAGTTACTTTTCTTGCTGGCAGAGCTTCTGTTAAATTAATGCCTCATAAGGAAAATGTCACTGAAATTAATACAGTATTTTGCTGTAAACAATAGATGAGCAAATCCTGTAGTATTTTGTTTTTCTTTTATTCCCCAGTGATAGTTAAACTACGACTTAAGAATTTTTCTGCTGCCTATGTTTCATACAATAGGCTGTAAGAAATCTACAGCAGCAGAAGAATTCTTGTTGAATTGCAGTGTATTTTCAGTTCATGTAACATTCAGTTTGCTTTAAGACTGCAGGATAGTTTTCTTACATATAGGGATGCAAGAGTAATGTCTTGGGGTTTTATTTATACAAAATATGGAAAGCAGGAACTGTGTGTTTCTGGCTGTCATCAGGAGTTGTTCACCTGATCAGCTTTTGATCACAATCATGTTGTGATTTGGACTTTTGTTTTTTATATTTTTGTTTATTTTGTTTTCAGTTGGCTCAGGAATATGAGTATGAACTGGCTTAATCTGAGGGTTTAATCAGAGGTTTCGATACTTTGGCTAGGTTACCTGGAAAAGGATAACCTCATTTTCTATAGGAGCTGTCACTGCTATGTTACTGCTGAGCCTGCTATGATAGGTCTATGTTTCACAGATCAAGGAGGATTACTTTGCCCAGCAGGGGATACATGTTAAGTGTTATAAATGCTAACAAGAAGGGGTTGCTTCTGAGTGTGTGCAAAAGGATAAACATAGCAACTTCCACTATTTACTGGTGGAAATCATCTTCAGGCACCATACCTAGTTGACTTAAAATTTTGCATTGTGAATTATCTTATTAATGCTTTTGAGACTCCCTATGGATGTATTCTTGTTTGTATTTGTGGACTGATTTCTGTTTCCCATGATATGGATGTTAAACTTAGGCTCTAGGAAAAGTTACTTCTTTGACTTTTACTAGATTTGTAGGCCACATCCTACAAATGTGGGGGGGGGAAAGAGAACTCCTTTTCTGAGTAAGGTGTTACAGATGGTGCATACTACTTTTAAACACAAGCTGAAGTGTTAACACTTGCATGCTCATTTCCATTTCCAGAACTTTAAAGATGAGCCCACTCTGCAAAGGTGAATATAGAAAGTGATCTGGCAGTGTAGTTCATCATGGCTGTGTAATCATGTTTAAGTTCTATATGCATGTAGTGGAATAGTGTTTGTGTGTAAATACAAACACAGTCTCTGTGTTTATATATAAAAAGCGGAAAAACTTACTTATTCAGTATTTAAGAATAGACAGACATAAACACCATAAGCACAGAGTGATAATTTATGTGAAGTACATATTTGAGGAGGTTTTCTCCCCAGAATGTTCTTGAGTCTTTGGATTCATATGGACATTTATAAGTTGATAACTTTTACTAGAAAATCCTTTTATACATTTAGAATACAAATGAGAGCACTCTTGTGCAGTGTGCCCTATACATTACCATACTGTTTTCTGACTGATGTCTTCTGAAAAGAGTTTTAATTACTCAGAAAGCCTTGGCTTCCCTAACGATGAATAAAAACTTGCAAGTTATGACCCTCACCTGGAAATGAAAACAGAAGATGTGATTGCAACTTCAAGAACAGCAGCTTCTACAGATTTTTGGAATGACTAGTGAAGTTGAGTTTCGCTCTGCCTTTTTGTCAAGTGCCTCTGAACTATGTAGATGTATCTGAGAAGTCAGTAGACCTGCAAGAGCAGGTACTCTGAATCACAGCATGTAAGACTGTTAATGCTTTCCCCTTGTTTTTCTCTGTAAGCAATACGTGAATTTCCTCCCCAGGGAAATGACTAGACTCACTGGTGTTGGTCTATGGGGATTATTTCTCTTACCACTGTTGTGCCGCAGAAAAATGGACTCAGTCAGAGATCAATGTGATCAGACCAAAGCCATTTATTACAAAGCATCTATCCTTTGTTTAAAGTTCTTTAAAATATGAGAACCATAGATTATTTCTTTTTCTACCTGAACAATTTTGAGTTGTTAATTTCTTTTGTTCATGACACTTCTGTGTGACCTTCATGCTAGATGGTGTTCTCTTATTCATTCCTGTTGATTCTTTTCTGCTTGCCTTAAACACTTATTGACAACCACAACCTACTGCTACCCAGATGCATGTCCAAATCATCAGAACATCATAGTGTTTTTATTATTCCATGGGTTTGTATCTATTTTAATACAAAGTTGAGCAGTGGTTTTCTGTTATGGACAGGAGTCTCCCATCAGCACACCCAGAGCCTGACACTGAGGTCAGTTCAGCTTAATTTGGAGCCTAATTGCCTGTATGAGAAATGTTGATTGAAGTCTTCGCAATTAAGCAGGCAAAGGAAGAAAAGACAGTTATCTCACAGCTGCTAACAGGGTTCTAGCTTGGGAGGTTGATCTCCTGGAAGGAAACTGAGCTATTCAACCCATTCTCTGCTGTAGCATTCATCTGTATGTACTTCCACATTTTCACTGTTTATAACTGCTGAAAGTGAATTACTCCATTTCAGATGGAGTATCTTGATTCCTGTGACTATTGTTTACTTTGGCAAAATGAGCTAGAATAAGGTTTCTGTTAAATGTTATAATTTTTATACGCTGTTGGCAACTCAAACAGAAAATCAGTTATTGGACAGAATTTGCTATCAACCAAAAAGTAATGTATTTAAGGTCTGGCTTTGTGTGGTGCTGGGAGGGGGAGAGCTAGAATGTGCCAAATTAACAGTTATTGGAGGATTTTCCTTTTTCATGCTGTTAAGTTGTTGTTATTATATACAACATTAGTTGTAATGATATTTGGGGTGTGCTGGGTTGGGTTTTCTGTTGGTTTCCTTGCCTCATTGTTTAAAACAGTGAATTCTTTACAAAGCACTGAAATGCTATTATACTAAGTAGTTTACAGACTTGAGTAAAACTTTTCTTTAGAGTTAACAGAACATGAACAAAGGTTTTTATCAGTAACTTTTTCTACAGTTATGAAATAACTGTGTGCAACTTCTTAGCAGTTATTAGTTGGATCATTGCTTTCTTGTGCAGTGGTGCTCTCTGCTGTAATCATTTCCCATTGAGATTGCATTTGTAACACTAATAGAATGGTTTTTATATAAAGATCTACAGATGCAAGAAACCCTGTTGGGAAGAACTTAGCTGACACTTAAGTGTCTTCAACCATACAGCACTGTTTCACACCAAAATCCATCATGGTCTGCTGCAACTGAGTCTTTACAATTTGCCAAAGGGCAAATAAGTAGTCCTAGTGCTAATGTACATCTGTTAGGAGCTGTAAGAGCAGTAGTGACTGTGAAACTCTGTGGCTGAAATTCTAAATGATGGTTATTCCTCTCATGTATTTGTGACTCTTAGGAAGCTGTCAGGAAAACATGCGTGATGCAGCATGTTCATCTTCTTTCAAAAAATGTAGGAAAAAGCAGCTCCCCTTTTTGTTGTGTGCAACTGTGTGTGTGTGTGTGTGTGTGTGAAAGAGAAGTGAGAAAATGTGTATAAACGTTTAAGAGGGAGGAGGACCCACGGAAAGACAGAAGGAACTGAGGAGGAAGAACTGAAGGGAATTACTAGGTTGGAGTGCAGCTGAGGCTGGATTGTCAATGAATATACAGCAGGTCAGAACTGATCCAAGAAGTGAAGAAATGGAAGCATTAGAAAATGAGAGACACACTGGGATAAACACTCCCAAGAAATAATAGTTACTCACTGAAAGTCCATTTTTGCTGTTTTAAGTCTAAATGCATAGATAAGATGGTTTGACATTTTGTCTAAAACAAAAGAACACAGGAAGGAAACTTCCAATCCCAAACTTCTTGTGTTCTTGCTGAATGTGCAACGTCACAAGTGAGCTTGTGCTGCCAATCTTTAAATTTTGCTTTTGTGCAATTTGGATGATTACATATTGGCAGTACCTTGAAATGCATCTTATTTTGTGTGTCCAATTCTAGTAGGCCAAATACAGAAAGAGCAGGACTTCAGGAATTTTCTGTTTATGCATAAGATGCTTTTCTGCAGGAATGTACTGAAGTTAGCAGAAAACAATTACTTGGAAAGCTGGCTAGACATAGCTTTGCAATGTTTCAGTGGGGATTTGTTAGGTGTGAGCTAAATGTTAGCAAGGAATAAAATCGTGTCAAGGGGCATTTCTAGCACCAGATGCTCTGCAAAATAGGCACTGGTATTTTACTTTTACATTTGAGCCTGCTTCTTTGTAAATGCATTTTTCATTTTCAGTATGGAGAAGAAATTATTTTAGCAGTTTAGTTATTTTTTTGGGGAGCATGTAATCACACTCTTCCCCACTCC
>JAOSLQ010012429.1:0-11540 GCA_025629905.1 Lorius lory | reverse complement strand
ATTGCCTCCCTACAGCCTCTAACAACTGTCCTATATTCCTCCCAAGTGGCCAGCCCCTCTTTCCATAGTCCATAGATATTCACTATTTTTTTTCATATTTGTATCACTTTGTTAGCTTGCTGTTTAACATATTCAGAGAGAACACCCTCATCACAGTGCTTAGAAAAGTGCACATATTTAAGTGGCTCTTTTTTTTCCTTCCATGTATTCTTTATAATTGCATCTGCAAACATGGTAACTATGGTTGCAAACAGCAGTTTAAACATTCCAGTCATGACCTTTATTTTTAGCTTTTGCTAAATTTACTGCAGTTTACCAGGAAATTTCTGTGTATGCTTTTGCTGTCTCTTACTCTCCTTCTCATATGCCTGCAACCTGTCTGCCACAAAGGAGGAACAATAATGTGCGGTATGGTTGTCATTTACACAAACATTATCATGCATAGGCTACATGATAGCTACAGAACTCATTCTCCTTTTTCACTACCCCCCTTTATTTGCAAACAAATAGATTTTTGTTCACCTTAACTGATTACAATACTAGGAGAGAGCTGGGCTGGTGCAAACCTCATGAGGTTCAAGGCCAAGTGCAAGGTCCTGCACCTGGGCTGGGGCAATCCCAAGCACAACTACAGGCTTGGCAGAGAATGTATTGAAAGCAGCCCCGAGAAGAAGGACTTGGGTGTGACCTGTAAGTGTACGCTTGCAGGCCAGAAAGCCAACTGTGTGTTGGGCTACATCAAAAGTAGAATGGCCAGCAGGTCAAGGGAGACTGCATCTGCAGTACTGTGTTCAGGTCTGGGGTCCCCAGTATAAGAACATTGTCCTATTGGAGAGAGTCCAGAGGAGGGCCATGAAGATGATTAACAGGCTGGAGCACCCCTCCTATTAAGATAGGCTGAGAGAACTGGGGGTGTTCATCCTGGAGAAGAGAAAGCTCAAGGGAGACCTTATGACAGCCTTCCAATATCTGAAAACATCTTACAAGAAATCTGGAGAGGGACTTTTTACAAGGGCATGTAGTGTTAGGACAAAGGGTCATGGCTTTGAAATGACAGAGTAGATTTAGATTAGATATTAGAAAAAAAGTCTTTACTGTGAGGGTGGTGAGGCACTGGCACAGATTGCCCAGAGAAGCTGTGGGTGCCCCATCCCTGGCACTGCTCAAGGCCAGCTTGGACAGGGCTTGGAGCAACCTGGTCTAGTGGAAGGTGTCCCTGCCCGTGGCAGGGGGGTTGGAACTAGATTTTCTTTAAGGTCTTTTTCAACCCAAACCATTATATTATTCTACAGTGCTATGAAACTTACCATGAAAAGGCCAGGCTTACATTTGTGTTTATATTTACTGTGAAAATGGTAGGCTAATAATGCTTTCTTGATGATATTTTGCTTCTTGCTATTTGACATTCCGAAAAAGTATGACTGTGTGTGATTGTATGTTTGAAAGTGACTTATTATGAATATAACATTGGCAAAACATAAAAAGAGTAGAAAAGAACAAGCAGCAGCACATGTTCATGAAGGAGCAGTGAGTTCTAGTGCAATAAGGTAGACTAATTTAGTAGAAGTATTCCAGAGGGAGCTGCTAAGATCACTTACTGGAGCAGTAAGATTTCTACCTCCAGTTTACCTGGAGGAGAGTGGTCAGGTGAGAGCATTGCTGTCTACAGCAGACCTTCACCAGGTAGATGTAAGATTCATTGTAGCAGAGTGAGGGGAAGTACATCATTGGCATCAGGACTGCAGCATAAAATGTTATGCAAGCGGGCAAATATTGTCCCCAAATGACGAGTAAAACAGAAGTGACTTGGAAATAACACATGTTCCTGACCCCAGGTGTAGGGAGCAATTAAACATTTTTCACAGTTTTGTATCACAGAAGGTCTGAGTTACCAGTGCAAGAACTCCACAGGAGTCATGGCTAAAGAAAAGGCTGTGCCTGAAGTTTGCATGCACACTGGACAGAAAGTGGATTTTTTAAGAGGTAACAAAATTCACACTGAAAACCCAAAGGAAGAATAATATCTGATTACATTTGAAAACTGCTAACCAAAATGTTTGTTGAGAGTGCAGACACAACAGCAAGGTAATTTCACAACAAATGTTCCCCTGAGTGCTGGATCTCCACTTCGCTGTCTGCAGTTGGTGTGAAGAACATGCTGAAAATCAAGCAGTGAACCAAGATGCTAAAGCCTGGCTTTAGCATGTCAGGATGTTTAACTTATGTATAATTTTTAAACTGTGTCAAAATACGTCAAAATATGAAGCACAGCGGTACAGCTCAGCCATATGAGTGGTCATGAAACAGGAAAAATGGATGCTCTCTTGTGTCCTTCATGATGGGAATGTTACTCTGCTGCTTTTGTTGTCAGCCCTACCTGCTTGCATACTGTTGCTGCAGGGAGTCATTTCTGTTCTCTAGTTTCAAACATGCTAGGAAAAAATCTGCCCTGCTGCAAGCAACAACGGTTTAACTATTGATTTCAGTGACTTTCTCTAAATAGTGTGACCAAGGATTGCTTCTGTGTGCCAGGTGGAGCTGTTTGTGCTGGCTGCATGCTGACCTTTTTTCCCAGCAAGGGAAAGCCAGGAGTGCTACTAGCCCCTCCTTTCTTAGCTTTCCTTTATTTATAAATAAATTCTTCATTCTGAGCCATTGCACTCCTTAGCGAGGTCTCTGATTTTCTGCTTGAACAAGATGTGAGTGATGGGGTTAAACTTCTCCCAATGGATTAAATCCTCTAAGTGCAGTATTGTGTCTGTCTCCGAACACTTGCAATGCACAGACACACGTGCATTGTCCGATTCTGTGATTATTTGCTATGCAATTTCCTAATCTCTTTTTAATTCATACACAGAAAATATCAGTTTGCTATAAGAAGAAACCCTCAATCCTTCCTCCTAGGAAAAGGTCCTGAAAAACTTAAATCAATGCTTTAGGTTTTCTTCCTTTTACTGGTATGACAACCACACCTCTGAGATGCTGCATTGCCATTTCTTTTAAATCTGGGTCAATGAGCAACTTCTTTGGGCAGACACTTGACAACACAGTGCATACTCATTTGGCAGAAAGACACACACTGTACCTAAAAGCAAAAGTAGACCAGTTAAAAAAGGAGTGATGGGTAAGTTGAAGGAGATTTTCAGACTTACAAGTCTGAAGGGGAAATGAGAAAAGTCAAAACAGCATTTGTGAAATGATGTAAAGACAGTGATGTAAACATGTTTTTCACATCTTTTACAAGGTGCAGGAATGAAAAAATGCAGAACTATATTGTAAGTATGATACTTTGGCCCAGCAGAAGCAGCCCAGTAGAGGATTTTATTTTTCCAGTTTAAGTGGCCTAGAAAAACTAAGCTTTGGCATTGGGAAAAGGAAAGTTTACAGATTATTAGAGGCCTGAGAAAGCATGCATGCCTAGATCCACCTGGAAAAGATTGAAAATGCTGTCCCTAACACATACAGATTCATACACAGCATATCTTTGAAAAGGACAGAGTTAAGCAATATTTTTTAAAGCAAGTGTTGTAAAAGATTCTAAAAATATTCTTCTTAGTGTGAATAAATCATTTTGGTACATAATATTCCATGATGACCATTATTTATTTTTATTCTTTCCACTCAAGAAAGCTAAATGTATTGGAACAGATTCCTCCTGCTGTGTTTGGCTTCTCTGAATTGTTGGACAGGTCTGAAAAGAAACTGGAAGCCGGCTGCTGTTGCTCATTCAAGATTTCCCTTGAGGTGAGAAGAAAGGAAAACCTTGGAAAAGACAACACACTTGCTCTTACATTTCCGTGTCAGTTTAGAGAATATGTTAGGTGTACCAGAAGACTTTCCTGCTCTCACTCGCACCATGAGGAGGGCCCAAAAATCTTCAGAGCTGGGGAATCTGCTCTTAAAGACTCAGCTGGGTCCCCAAGAGAGTTCCTTACTCAGGCATCATCCTATGAGGACCAGATGTCATATCACACGCAAAAGGGTAGGACCGAAAAATTAAATTAAAACATGTACAAAGCAATAAGGAAAATTATGTGTTGATGATCTCAATCCTGATCATCTCTAAGCTCACTTGGTTTTATTTTCATAAATGCAAGGTATTTGCAAACTCAGCTAGTGCACATGCATTTAGAACAAAGAAAGTCTTATATCAAGTTGTTCTGCACTGAATAAGATCTAAGGAAAAACAAAACATAAAATTAAATGGATCGGTGCCACAGTTGTGGCAGTCACTATAAATGTCCTTCTAAAAACATCTTTGCTGATTTTAAAACTATGAAATTGGACTATGGAAAGAATTGGCATTAAATATGGATGAGAAACAAAAAATGAAACCTGAATCAACTCCCCAGGTATCTCATCTACCTCTTACTTGCACATCTGTTTTCCTTTAGATAAGAAAAAACAAACAAAAAAAAAAAAACAAACAAAAAGCTTTCCATATCACATTACAGCCATTTAATAGTGGAATTAATTCTTTTAAAGCAGATATTAATTTGAATGTATCTGCTATGTCAACCTAACAATTAGCCTTCAAAAGGTTGGACAAAAATACTTTTCCTGAAAGACAGATAGGTAGGATTTGACTATACTGCTCAGCTTATTCATGAATAAAAAGGTTGTATATAGTACAGCACTGCTTCCAATATAAAATTACAATACCGTCAATGTAATAAAAAAGGGCTAATTTAATATTCCTACTGAATTTGATGACCAAGTATCCAATGAGCATCCGTATACGTAAGAGCTGATTTGGGCCCAAGAATACTATTGATTTACATTCTTCTATTTGCATACTTAGTACTGTGTGATAGTTGCCTAGGAGTTGGGTTTATAAATCTAAACACCTTATCTGATATTGCCTTAATATTTAAATTTTTTAAGTATTTGGTATATTTATTTTTGTTTTTCAAATAGTAAATGTGTGTAAAAGGATCTCTATCATAACAACTATTTCTAAAAAGAAAATAATATGGCAGAAGTAAACCATGGTCATTCATCATGGACAACAAAACTCTGAAGCCAGGCATTGTCAAAGTATTATAGTCTTTGGGAAAAGTTTTCTCTGGAACTATAACAAGTTAAATACTGAGAAAAGGCAAAAGTTATCAGGAGCTTATCTCTCTTTGCATTTCTAACATACTTTTTACGGAAGTGATTAGCTATTATGAGCAGGCCAAGAGGTGATCTCTCTTCTGTGCCATGGGAAGAGGAATTTTGTAGCATTTAAATCTAATTTTTAATGAAACATTTGGTGGGAATGGCAAGTCATCTCCCTCTGGAGGAATTATAAATGCTTTTATTTGGTTTGGTCTTCCAGTGTTCTGATTTTCTTTCACAAACTACTAATTAAGCTTTCACAGCTCCAAAAGGCTAGAGTTTCAATTTACTGTGACCTCAGAGGAGTGCTTTAGCAAGTCATCGTCTAGGAAATCATGTAATGCAAGCTTACTCTTAATATATTACATCAAGTGATGATATCTCACTCTGATATTAATTTCAAACTTAATTACAAAACAAACAAACAAATAAGCAAAACAACACCCAAAAGGGGAAAAACAACCCCAATCCTTTCCTTGTGCTACATCACCATTTCATGAATGATTTGAAACAGAGGTTCTCCCTCAAAATTATTTTTAATATTATTTAATATTGTAAATATTTTAATATTATTTACTGTTATTATTATTAATAATAAATAAGATTATTTAAATTATATTAAGGATAACACTCAAGAAAAAATAAGTATTATTTCTGTGCCTGTTTTTCAGGCAGATGAAAAATGTGACTGCTCAGTGCCATGCCACATCAGTTACTGGGCCACCCAAGACCTTTCAAGGCTTGAGCTGCGTGATTACCAATACCTTATAAAGCTTAATATTGTATGTCTCCTTTGATAATCAGAACTCGATTTAAAATATGTGCCAGTCTGGTAAGAAATGAATAAAGCTGACGCAAAACCTATTTCAGTGGGTATATCCAATACTAAATGTCACATTTTACTGGTTGACACACATTTATCACTTCATTTCACAGTACAGTAAACAACTCATAAGTCACTGGCTAATTTGATTGACAGTAGCCTTGGGCATTCTTTAGCAATCATGTAGTATACTGCGCTAAGTCAGACTTTTAGGGTAATTGACCCCAACAATATATGTATTAAAAAAAAAGCACTATAGTCTGCTTAAAATGAAGGAAAAGAGGGAAATCAAAAATGCGAGAACAATAAATTATAGAAATTTCTCATTTGGATAAGTAACAGCTTTAATAGCTTTCTCTAAGAACTGAGTGCACTCAATTGAACATCTGCTTTCCAGCTGTGTATATTGATATATTACCAGGGTTTTATTCTTTTCTACTTTAAATATATCCATAAGTTTTTTGGGGCTCCACTACCTGACTTTCTGACAATGGCTTGATTGTGAAAGATATAAAAATGTCAAAAATTCTGTAGGTCATTTTATGCCCAGGATATTATTTTTCAATTGAATCCAAAGACAGATGTCTATGAACAATTAAACCATTCTCCAATCACACCTTGTTCCAGCTGGGATCATAGAATTAAAAGGAAATAAGCCATCATGATTCACTTATTGCCGGAGTACCTAGTGTTTCCTGTACTGCTGATAGATTCTTATTAAACAATTCTGTCGATGGAAAATGAATATTGTCCTCTGCTTGAACTTCTAAAGTTAGTTCTTTGATATTAAATTTGATTTTCTTCTCTTGTAATAATTCATACACTTAGTGACTGGCTTCAGAAATTCCCATTAGATGGAGATTATGTTATCTAAAGCTTACTAAATCCCACGTCAGGTCTCAGAGAGTTTAGCTGTAAAGTAGAACACTGAAAAGATCTGTAGCGAAAAGAAAAACTTGCTAACAAAGAAAAAAAAGTAGCCCAATGTCTTTTCTATTGAAGTATATTTGGAAAATATTTACTTCTTCCCTCCCATCTTAAAAATGAAGCTACATTTTTCAGCTCCCTTTGCCACTGTTTCTTGCTTGGCAACCACAAAGCTTAGAGTTATGCCCTTAGCAAGGGGCTATAAAACGTGTATGAACCAAAATATCATCAGTATGTTTATGTTTTAGTGATTCACAACAGCTATACTCCCATTCAGGTGGGGAACATTTAATTTCCAGACTGTGCCCAGAAAGGTTGTTAATAAAATATTTCTGCACTTTCTAGATAGACAGTTTATGATCTTAGGTTATATATTCTGAAAGATATGTACACTCTCACCATTTTCCTTGGCCACAATAGAGCAGACACAAGCAGTCTTTGTTTCAAAAAGCTAATATAAAAAAGGAGAAAGCTACTGATTGATTTGTTTAATTTTATTAAATGGCACCAAAGAAACATGATTGAATCTTTCAGAAACACTAGCAATTAAGAGGACAATTTAAAGCGCCTAAGTTAAATATATTGTAGTCTTGATAGTTTTTGCAAAAGATTGATGCATATTAAACTTCCAACTATGGAATTTGCAATACAGAGAGAAGTAATTTCTCTTAAAATGTTACGATTCTCAAAACATCAAAGGAGACGATTGAAAAATACATTCAAAAGGGTCGATGCAACTGTGCTTTTCTGTACCATTGCAAGCCTGTATTATGTGCACTGGTTTATATTACACACTTCTTGCATGTTTATGAACACTTTTAAAAAACATACAAGGTCAGCTTCTGCTCAGGCCTCAACCAAGGAAATCCTTTAAGCAATGCTTAAATTCAGCAGAGGAATAATATCATCAACATCAACATCAATGACACACATTTAAGTGATTTAAATGTTTACAGGTTCAGTCTAGTTTTAATTAGGATTTATTCTCTTGTAGCATTGAGCACTAACATGACTTTCACTTTCTTTCCCATCTGCCCACTGTTTAGAAGAGAAGAAATTTGTAGGGACAGCTAGCTCTCTTTTCTTTAGAACAACTGTTGTATAGAACAAAGGACTGCACCAGCCTAGCTTCAGGCTTGAAACAGAAAGAGCAAACTTTGCACAGGTGTGCAAACCCTGACCTCCTTCCTTTTTTTGTATTTTATCTATAATACTGGGACACTCAGGCTCAGGTATGCTTAAAAATCAAGAATAATGTAAACGTATTAATTAACTAAACTTATGAGAAAAAGGTGGTGAACATCCATCTGGCAGAGAGAGGTGCTGAAGTAGCACTTCAAGGAAAATTAGATTCATACACAATTACTACCATCTTTTCTATAGAGCTTATTAGAAGAATTAACATTTTTTTCTTTCTTTTTTTTTTGTCTTTCTTTTTTTTTTCTTTTTTAACCAGAAACAGACATATTCCAATTTCAAAAAGGAAAAATTCTAACTTTCTTTGTAGTTATGAAAGTTGCAAGTTTTCCTTTTACTATTGAGTTAAAGATAAAATTCAGAAGGAAAAAACTTTGGAACAAAACTTTCTAATTCTTTCTTCTCAACTCATCCCCACCTGGCTCTAGTTAGGAGTACACTATTTAGCACTCACAATGCTGCATGTTAAACACCTGTCAAATGCAAATGGGTGGACCTTATAATGATATTGAATATGTCCACCCAGCTGTCCTTACATTTATCATGCAGTGCGTGTGTGGGGAATTGAGATACAGAAAATTAAGGCAACGCATCACCATTCACACAGCATATAAATTGTAGAAAAAGGAATTTCAGAATTTCTGAGATTTTGACACACATGCTAAACATCAGTCCCTCCTCATCTCTAGCAGTTCACCTGCAGTTAAGGCCTGAGATATCATAACTGAATATTCAATTGATTAAAAAGTTATTCTCTGCTGATATAACAAACCTAAAATCTTATGCTAAATGTGGAGTAAGTCTTGCTGACTGATATAGGAAAGAATATTTCTTTAAACAACTGCTTATTCTTTTCTCCAGAACTGTTACATGTGGTGAAAAGTCACATGATAGTTGTTTTCAGTCCACTTCATTACCTTTCAGGCTTTTTTTTTTAATTACTTAATTTATCTTGAAAAATAAAATCTGAGACATGCTTAAAAATGAAGTCCTTTATAAAGCTTTCAAATGCTAATAATTGCTGTCCAGTAATGGATCTTCTTTTCCAAAGGTATATGCATTGTTTTGTCTGGTTCACTGAGAGCTTAGATATACTCTTGCCCTGGGAATGCCTAAATCCCTGCATAGGTTGTAGCATCATGTTAAGGTGATGAACTTGAAAGGCTTTGCTAAAGTGCCAATGCAAAGCAAATGCTTTGTGTCATATATTCTGTATTTTCTGTGTATTTATTGAAGCTTAAGCAGGTAAAGTCATTTGCCCTCCATCTGGATTAAAATGCTTAGAATCCTCAAAATTAGCAGCACCGAATTATATTGTGAGTCAGACTGGACAAAATCTGTCAAGAAATAATATTTGCTATTGACCTGGATTATTGATAAACTGAAATGATACAGAAAAAAGATATACCTTTATGTGACTGAAAAGAGTTCAATTAATTGCTTCTAGTTTAATATCTGAAATCAAAATGGTGACATCCTAATTAGCATTCCAAAGGATACTAAGATAGAAAAGTGTTGTAGCAGGAATTAATGTTAACAGTGTGAAAGATTTACCCTCACATCTGCGAAAGTCATAGCACATTGGATGAGCTCCAGCAGGTAAGAAACCATTGTGTAGGAAAGGCAAGTAATTGTATGTCATAGGATCAAAGGACTGCTCAAAATGTTAGAGGAAATTGCTACACAAGTTTAGAAGAAAGGTTTTCTCCCTCATGCAAAGTGTGCACTGGCTGTCATATGGGGCCAGTGAAAGAGATGACTGCATGTCCTAAGGTAGAACATGAGTAAAAAATGTGTCAGGAGCCTATTGACAGAGCAATTAGGGAGACAAGCTGTGGCATACAGATCACACTGCTTTGGCATACCAGGGAGACTTAGAACATGAGGTTTCAAACCAGGGACCAAGGGAAACTCCCACAAGAGGTGAAGGCTAAAGAAAGATCCATTTATTTTGGGTAGTGTTAGGATGGGTTTTGTTTTGGCAAGTAGTTCCAAGTTTGACTTAAGCTTCAAAGAAGCTTTTTGTAAGGGGTCTTGCTGTTGTTTTTTTGGGTTTTTTGGTTTTTTTTTTGTTTTTTTTTTTTTTTTTTGTTTGGTTTTTTTTCAAATAGAATATTATTTGGTTAAGATAGCTCTGTTTCATGATTTATTGCTTTAATAGTCATATCCAAAAGAGAAGTGGTGTTGGTTTTTTTTTTTTTCTTAGTACTAAATAAATGTGTTAGGTGAAACTAACTCTTTTCTGACCTGAGATAGTTGCTAAATGTTGATTAAACTGCCTTCAACCTGCCTTCAGGTGTTAAATTCAAGGTCTTCAGCAAAAACTAAACGAAACACTCTTCTTGCCTCCATAGGTAGGAACTTGCCAGGATATTTATTAAGGCAGCAAAAGTCAGGCAAGCAGGAACTTGAATAAAAATCAAATACTGATGTCAAGATTTGGAGGGTTTTTTAAAGTCCTTGAGATTAGTCCCTCTTGATTTCCCTTGATATTAATGATGACAACAGAAAAGATTTAGATGAGAATGTAGTGAGCTTAACCAAGAGCAAATCTTCAAATCCTACTCTATGAAAACCTAATCCTGATAGATTAAGTTACAAAAAGCATTTGTAGGATTCTTTTTCCAGCTTTTTTCCCATGAAGCTATAACCTAATGGAACAAACAAGTATTTTGCAAGGGTGAACTTGTGAAAGGAAAAAATAGTCTCTTTTTCTGTTCTGCAAAACAGATGCATACCCTAAATCTGCGTTTTCCATGCTTGCATGTGTTTACATACAACAAGTACATGGTCTGTGTAAGGTAATATGCACATACTCAATGTAACAGAATATGCTAATCATCCACTTTAATGAACTCCTGGGTTTTTTTAAGGAAATTGCAGATAAAAATTCAGAACAAAAGATTCTATCTGTGAACTCATTTGATTCAAAATATTAATATTAGTTACTACACAGTATATGTTCCTTAATGAATTTATTTCATCATCAGAAAATCAATGGTTTAGTGATCATATTTAATTTAAAATACTTTTGAAAGCTAATGTTAACTCAAGGCTCCACTTATGACAATGTGTGGGGTATTCAGATGAGAAGCCTAGAATTAAGAGGCATTAGAATTGTTTGAGAGTGTGCTATGCTGAGTGGACATGCCATGTGCTGGCCCTTGCCCTCAGGGCAAAAGGATGGGCACCAATTTGTTTTATTTTTGTTATAGATTACATTTCCTTCCAGAGCTTTTACATCCCTTAATGAGTTGCCAGTGACTGCAGAACTTCTCTATTCAAAATATTTTTGCACAAAGGGAATCTCTAAATCCCCTGATAAAATTTGTTATGGTTTAAGAGCGAGAAGGATAAAGAATATTGTTAATCCTGCTATTTCCTCAAATGCCACACACTGCTGAGCTGAAGTTGTGTGATATTTGTTGTATTTATTTGATTTTTTTGTGTGTTTGGTTGGTTGGTTTTGTTGTGTTTAATAGGCATTCCTGGT
>JAOSLQ010012428.1:1838-30523 GCA_025629905.1 Lorius lory | reverse complement strand
CATGGGCAGGGACACCTTCCACTAGAGCAGCTTGCTCCAAGCCCCTGTGTCCAACCTGGCCTTGAACACTGCCAGGGTGGGATGCAAACTGCAGGCCACTCATCCCTGGCTGCAAGCCTGGTTTGTTCCTACCGCCCTTCTGAAAGGCCCAGATGCAGTCAAGTCCCCTCATGCTTTTCTCCTTGGTGATATAAGGACTCTTACAGTGGCAACTGCAGAGGCAGGAGCAGAATACCTCAACAGAAGTGCTAGGGTTAGAAAGAAAAGTATAAAATCTTCCCCAATAGTTGTGAGCTAGTATTTTCATCTAGGAGGTATTTTCCAAACCCAGCATCACATATTGCTTGTTAATAACCTAAACCAGATTTGATTCCAGCAATGTATGTTAGGAAACATAAATGGTGTATCTTGGCTTTCTGTATCCTTATGCAGGGTGATGGAGGATGAAGGGGTACCGCATTTATCTGGAGCACAAGTGGTTGTAAAGGGAACAGCCCCATTCAGGGTGACCAGGGGAGCTCACTGAGAGCTGCTGCTCACACTGGTGTCTCCCATAGCCCATGGAGAGGCTGAGTCAGAGATGGAGCCTTGCCAAGGAGGGACGCTGCTGCCAGACACTGTGCCTGGCACTGTGTCCCCAGGGCTGGCCCACCCAAGCCCTTCCTTGCCCCACAGAGGTCTTATGGCCATAAGTTTGTGCCAGCTACACGTTTGCACTATAGCTGTACACAGCATTATTTCTTTTTTAAACTACCTGCCTTTGAATTTCACTGCATCTCCACTTGCAGCTTTCTGTTAAACCATGATGAAGAGGCAAGAGGCACTGGCAAGTTGTGCTGTGGCTCCTTATTCCTCTTTTGCCATATGTTCATTCTCTTTTAACTACCTTTGTTCTATTTGATCTCTCCTCACATGGAAGTATTTCCATGGCATAGTTATTTCTATTGCTGGTGTTTGGACCTTTTCAGTTTCCTTCTGGGACTTTGATGTACAAGCAGGTTTTTAAGCTAACTGCCTTTGAAAAACTGTACATGAATTCTTTGTGCAAAGTGTCATCTGTTGTTAGAGTAAGGACGACAATGTGCACCTCTAAGAAGTTGCTGAAGATTAATGAAATATGTTTGGAAAGCACTTTAAAGGCCTTGCATGGTGTGGTACTTCTTGAAGTGCAGATTACTGAACACTTTAAAGAGATAACTAACAAACTACCATATGCAGCATTAATTTCATATGCAAATGCAGCAGGCTTCATTATAGGATTCACTGGCATTTACTGTGAACTCTGTGGCACATCACTATAGCAGCACACTTCTAGTTAAGGAAAGTAAAAGAAAATAAATGAATGCAAAATTATTTTGGGGCTATCTTTAGCAGATGTGTTCCTTTACTTTGAAATAGTCAATTAGCCACCATTCAGATTTTATATCAGATCTGCCATCCTGTACTAGCAAATGTTAGAAGCCTGGAGGTGCTTCTATCTGACAAGAAGTTTCTGCCAAATCTTTCTGTTCTGAAAGATGCCACCGAAATGAAAACGGCAGGATCCAGCAGCAGTTGATTTCCTTCATGATAGGAAAATGTCAATAAAACCAACCACTTGCTGGGCTTATTTCCTGCAGTGTGGACCAAGAGATTGCCTGTAGCAGCAGGTCTGAAGATCCTGCAGAAGATCTGAGACTGTGGTGTCCTTCTTGGCTCTGGAGATTTGTCAGGGGGATAAAGGGGAAGAGACCACAGGGCTTGCACACAGGGAGCCCCAGGGCTCTGTCTGGACGCTCAGCTCCTGATGAGGCTGGCAAGAGCCCAGGGGTACACACGGAGCACGCGGATCTGAAGGGCAATCTTTGTGCAAGGGCCTGTTCCAAGGGTAGCTCTGCAGCTGTAGAGGAGAGCTTGCACTGCCGTCTGCAGCATGAAAGGTGTAAGCAGAAGGAAAACCTCAGCTGAGACCTACAGGAACCAGAAATCAAAAGACCAGTTAGGAGAGAGAAATGGGAAAAGACTGAAAGGGCATTTGAGGAGGCGTGAAGGGAGCCAGGAGTACGATGAGGTTCTGGGGATGTGAGGGCTAAATGAGGCTGAAGGAGAGAATGAAGTGACCTTGAGTTAAGCTGGGAAGGTGAATTCAGAAGTACAGATGTGGTGTTTGGCTGCAAACGGGACATTCTGGCACAGTAGCTGGAACTAGTGCTGTGATAACAAATTTCTGCTGCAAACAAAACCCTTCTAAATAGAGAAGGTCATACCAGAGAAGTACCAACCCCTCTCTTCTCTGCTGGAATCAGGTTGCAGTACTTGCAAAACTAACTGGCCAAAGGGGGAAAATGATAAATGGCCTATTTTAAGTGTTTAAAAAGCTTGTAATGGTTCCAGCTCCAGAGTTCTGCTAATTTATTAGGATGAGATGCAGGTCTGGTGGCAGTTGGTGACAGCTCTTCACTTCGACTGTTTCCTGTTAAACAGCGCAGCAAAACACAGAGGCAGAAATAGCATGTATGATTCAGATGTGTATGTTACCACTTCACTGTTACGGCTTTTTTTGTTTGTTTCCATCACAAACTGAACGTGTGCTTTCCACTTTGGGATTATTTGTTCTCCCAACTATATCAAGTTTAATTGCTTCTTCAAACCATGAGACGCTGCAGTATTTCAGAGCTAACGTTCTTGGTAAATCCTGTCACTCATTTCACTCACTAATCATTAATATACTTAGGGTCAGTATATTAGAAATGAAGCTAGGAAGCAACCCCATTTGGAAAAACCTTGTGCCACTTATGCCTTGAAGTGAGGAGCTGTGTTTTCAAACAACAGCACTCTCTTGCAAGGTGAGTTATTTCTGGACTGTCTGACTTGACAGACCTGTATTCAAAGGCAGTGAGGGCACCCACCCCAAGATGCTTGTTGCTGTGAAAGCTGCACTGCAATGAAGGGCTGTGTTAGCAAATGAAGCTTGGTTCCTGCAGTTCAGGGAGGAGCTGTATGGGCAGCAAAGCTCTGCATGCGAATCATTGGTCATTGCTTTTTACCTTGGGCTCAGTACTGCTGTGATCACAGACAGACTGGACAGCAGGAAAACTTCTGGTTTCAGCTGTAAGAAGTGTAGATGCACAGTTGGGACTGGGGAGGAGGAAAGCCTGCATAACTCACAAGAGAAAAAGGCTTTAGGTGTTCCTAGGACTGGGAGGGTGAGGGGGGAGTGAAGAAAGTAGCTTGGGGATTTCAATTACTAAGATCCAGCCAGCTGTCAAATTAAGGAGGTAACTGGAGGCATTACCAAAGAATCTAGAAGAAGGAAGCTTCAGGTAGGAAGACCTCCTAGAGAAGAGTCTGGTCTGGGAGCCAAAAGGCATCATTGTGCAGAGATCATAGAGAAAACCGACCAAGTGAGGGCATAGAGGGGAAAGCAGGAGACCTGCTGGGTGGGCATGGGGCAGCCTGTGTCACTCAGCCGTGAAAGGCTCCGTAGGTATGAGACAGGAGAATGAAGACTACAGTGCCCTCAGAAGAGTGTTTGATTTCTGAGTCTCACTAATGAGAGCCTGCAGCAGTTGTATGAACACGTGCTGTGTGACTCAATGCAAAAGTTGCATAAACTGTAAAACCAGGCCTTCAGAAATTTGGAAAATATAATTAAATTCATTAACAGAGACTTAATTTAGTGCCCTGAGCAAATACTTCATAAGCAAACCCATCCTTCTTCCCCATGCAGTCCTGTTTCTTCTGTTGCACAGCAAGATGCTGCCACCCTAATTTTCCAGGGCTTTTTCCAAAGAAAACAAAGTATTTTAACCCTGTGTGCATGGTCAAAAACATACAGGCTTTTTTTTGTATTGAGACTTTTTCTCAGTTTCTGCTTTTTTATGACAACCTTATGGAGGCACATATCCTTAAAAATCCCAGCTTGTGTAGTTCAAAGCCCAGTCTGATAAGGGAGAGCATCAGATGAATTGAAGGATGCAGGGCACACATGGAATATGGCTTTTTCATGAGATACTCTTGGTTGTCAGAGATTATGGGTAAAGAAATACAATGCTGCAGCTAAAGGTCTCTGGCTCCATTTAATATGTTTGACAGTCTAAAGCTGAGTTTGGGCTTCATTTCCAATTTCCCTGCTAGATCATTAAGATTACACTAACATCTTTCAATGGTGAAGAGCTTAATTAAAATATTCCCTCAAATGTAAACTACATGCAGATGTGAATATCAATTAATGATTATTGTTTGTGTCTTTGGGAAGATGTGCATAACACTGTTAATTGGTCCCATGGAAGTCTTGAATTTTGTCTTTAAATATCACTTTGAACAGATTATTAGCAAAAATTGTGTGTGTCTTTTGAGCTCCCCTATCATTTGCAATGATTCAGCTTATGTAATGTATAAGCCAGTAGAGGTCCTGTGCAGAAACTGCTGAAATAAAATGTCAGTTTTATATAGCACAGATACACATTTTAGACATTCAGATAAGATTCAGCTGAGTTTTAAACTGACCTTAAGAAGTCATAAAATGGGCAACCGACACTGAAGTAACTTCCCAAGTGCTGATGTGATATAATCAGGATGATAACAAATGTAAGCTGGGGCTAGAATTTTCAATTCTACTGATGCTTTCAGTTCTTCTAGATTAGAGCTTCCGGGGCCTTCCTCAAGGTACTACTGAATTTAATGCTTTTTCAAACTAATTTGCTATTTAACTGTGGGGTAATAAAATGGTTGTCAACTTTGGAATTTTCTAAGTCAGATTATCCAGTGCATATTGCAAACAGTGTAGATGAGTGTCACGCACCAGAGGCAGCATTTGCTGTGATGGCTGGTTGTCTGCCACTACTCTTTAGATAATTTTCAGTAGCTTTTGATCTTTTATGAAATTTCTCTTGAATTTTATGAAATTTATGTTGAATTCTTTTATGAATTTTCTCTTTTAGGAAATGTTTCACTTGGTGAAGAAGGGCATCATCAGCATCAGGAAAGCATTTGTTTCCTTTTCATTGCCATGGTGAAACTGGGCCAGTAGTATGAACCCCTGGTACTGGAAATACATTGGTGTTCTGAATATATCTGTGAGGATGATCAGGGGTCTGGAGCATCTCTCTCATGAGGAGAGATTGCAGGAGCTGGGCCTGTTCAGTCTGGATAAGAGCAGACTGAGAAGGGATCTCATCAGCGCAGATCAGTATCTCAGAGGCAGGTGCCAGGAGGATGGTGCCAGCCCCTTTTCAGTGGTGCCCAGTGCCAGGACAAGGAGCGATGGCCATGAACTAAACCACAAGTTTCACCTCAACATGAGGGAGAAGTTCTTTCCATTGAGGTTGCCCAGGGGGGTTGTGGAGTCTCCCTCTGTGGAGACATCCCAAACCCACCTGGACACGTTCCTGTGTGACTGCTCTGGGAGGCCCTACCTTGGCAGGGGTTGGACTGGGTGATCTCCAGGGGGCCCTTCCAACCCTGATGGCTCTGTGGCTCTGTGAAGGAAACCGTTGCCTCTCTTCTCTTTGCCATCCTTAAATGCACGAGCAGTGAGAAAAATGAACCGCAACACTCTCTCTTCATCAAAAGTTGCTGAACTTCCCTGGTGGCCCTGGGTTGCCTTGGCCAGCTGCCACGCAGCCGCTCTCACCCACCCCTCACACACTCCTGGTGTGACAGGGTGGGCTTTCACACACTGCTCCTCACTCCAGGCAGCCTTTTGCCCTTCTTGAGTAGTGGCCAAAACAGGAAAGGTGGGAAAGGGAAATGAAACATCTCTGAGCAGAGGAGCAGTGACCACTCTTGCCAGGACCAGCCTAGGGACAAACAGGTCAGAGGGGTCCTGGAGAGCAAGATGTCACCACCAGGGAGGAACATTGGAAAACACAGTGAAGCAAGGCTTCGATCTACAACAGCAAAGCAAGTTGAAGGGTTTTTCAGTTGTTTCTGTGTAGCAATGGCTTTCCTTGTTTTAAAGACAATATAAAGGCTTTTGTATGTCAATGGTCATCGTATACATCACATAAAATAAGCGAAGCTTACAATATAATGCTGTAAAGAAAATTAATTTTCAGTTATTCCAAATGAATTCCCAAAATTCCTGATCAAAAAGTTTGCCAAAATTAAAAAATTTGGGATTAAAAAGCTCAACAGCAATTTATCAAACAGACAAACATGAGGCCAGGATGGGATTCCACAATAAGCTACTTGTTTTTCTCTCATTAGCAAGTTTCAAATGAAAATTCTTGTTCTTCTAATAACATAAACTAGCAGAAAACAGTTGTTCTTTATCTCTAAAGATTAGTCCTAATATGGGGAAGTACATACCGCCAGCATGGGCTTGTAAAATCCAAGGGACCCATTCAATTAAAACATATATTTTACTGTTTCCTCAGTGAAAGCCTGGCTTTCACCCAGACACATTAGATTTAAATCTTCCTTGATAGTTGTGAATAAGCCATCCACTGGTTTTAATGATTCACTGCAGGTTCTGGTGCCTGTCATCCCTTCCAATAGTAAAGTAAATTACTCATTACTCCAGGAATTCAAAGAAAGAAGTGGTTCTTGCAATGTAATTGATTCCAGCTACTCATTTTGCCGTGATCTGTAATACATGCAGTACTGGTGACAAAATCTGAACCTAAGTGAAGCAGTCTGAAAACTTGGGTTTTAGACTTGATATTTGTTTAGTCACACATAAAATTTGTGTAGCATAAACATAAAGGCTGGGATTAGGAAAGCAGACAAGGAAATTCACCCGTGTCAGTTCCATGTATTTTAATGAGCTGGTAACTAAGCCCTAACTCAGTTGGCTTGGCAGGTTTTCAGAGCTGTGTGTGGAGCACTCAGAGAGTTTGGTAGTCACTGCTATAAGCACCGCAGGTTAACACTTGATGGAGGTTTGCTCCTTAGCAGGATTTAGTGCAAGACTTAAGCCTCTTGGCTGAATTCTGTCTTAGGTTTGTGAGGCTGGTTTTTTACAGCTCCTCAGCAAGTACTTTGAAAGCTTCAGTACTGCTTGTAAGAGCAGGGCAGGAAGGTATCAGATCCCTCTGTTATCGTTGTCCTTTAGCTGGGAAGGTCATCCTAAAAATTTGAAGGAGAACTGGTCAATGTTGGACATGCTCCAACACCCAATCTGGGAGCTGTGTAGTACTGCATATTCCCCTCTGCTGCTCTGGTTTCCATACCCCGGAGTCTGGTGATGGCGTCATGGTTTGACCCAGTGATGATGTTCCTTGGTCACTTCAGAAGCAGGAAACAATGGTATTTGTAAATTGCTGTGCTTTTTTTTAGAGAAAAATCTCTAAGAAATCATTCTCAGAAATTCTCAGTACCCAAAGAAAGAAGCAGTTTGAGGCAACCAAACACGAGTATTTGTAACGCAGGGAACACACAGATGCCTTCCTTTGGATCCAAGTTTTCTAACAGCCTAATTTGTAAATAAGATTTCTATGTATTCACACACTCCTAGTAATTTGGCTTGCAGACCCAAGGAAACACAGGCATCAAGCTGTGAATCGCTTCCCACACTTTCATGCTTCATTTCCAGGGAAAGACTCATGTATGAGTGAGTTCTGGGGAAAGAGCTGCTGAGACATATAAATACATCAATTACAAACACTGCTGCTTAGAAGCAGGCCTGTATCTTGCTGAAGCTTTGCTGTGAGCAGTAGTGGTTTCTGCAGAAAGCATCCAGAAAGGTTTGCAGATGGGAGCAGAGCTTCCCGTGTGGAGTGAAGGCCACACATGAGCAGAGGCACAATGAGTGGGTTAGCTTCCCTAATGGGATTAAAACCAACAAATGCTAACCTGCAAATGCTGCACAAAAACGTTCATATCTGAAAGTGTGTGATCCGTGCACAGTCACATAGGTAGATTCAGCTGCTGTTTAATGATTGTAACTTTGGATAGCTGTGGAGCTACTGATACACTAATATATTGCTGTGTCATCTGCTGTCGTAGCCCATTACACTATGTTATCTTCTCCCCTGTGCTCTCTGTATGTTTGAGATTATTTTGTTGCAGGGATGAGCAGTGATAGAGAGGAAAGCACTGCAATGGGTTTGAAAGGAGTTGATGAATTCACCTGTGGAATTGGTTTGGACTTTGTTCTTCTGAAATATTTATGCAGCAGAATCAAAATCAGTCACCTAAATCTGACACCTTTAAATAACTAGGTTTAGCCAAAAATAAACTACTGAAGTGACATATATGCAAGACATTTAATTTCAGCTTATTTTAGAAGTTAGGGTAGTTCACAGAATATGAGTTGGGTCTAGACAGGTGCTAAGGAAACCAAAGGCTATGTTTGTGGAGTCTGAGGAGGAAACTGCTCTCCCAAGAGGCTGGAGCACTGGTCTGGTTTAGGGGTGAAATTCCTTCTTTATGAAGTGAGATTTGATTGTGTGTTCCTATTTCCCAGGAGAACATATCTCACCCTAGAAGATACTCTGGTCCAGGTCTCTTCCAGCATCTTTGGTTGGAGTCCAGTGTGTAATAGAGATGGTTTTAATACAGACAAAGCCAGAGAGTAACCCTGGTGTCTGCTGGCAAGAGCACTCCAAGGATACGTATAGATAGCACTGTAAACTTGGTTTTGTGTGACCTTGATGAGTGCCAGGATTCCTGGTCCCCAAACTTTGAAGCTGAAAGGTTCCATGGCAGTGAATGCCCATGGGAAGGAAATGCCAAATCCCCTGTGTTATAGGACCACTCCTCTTTGACTTTCCAGCACCCTCCTGCTGCCTACAGTGTGTAGCCATTCAGAAGCCCCTCAGTGGAGCCCGACTCCCATGTGATACAAAGCTCAACTTGGCTTAGTTTGGGACTTCCTCCAAGTACCAGCTTCCTAAAAACTTAAGCACTGCTTAGGTGCTTAATCCTGCTCCTTGCCATTAATAAATTGGGATTTTGCTGCCATTTGAGCTATTTTGCATGAAAACCTGTGATTAGAGAATGGTAATGTTTTGACACAGAGATAAAAGCCAGGAAATTCACCATCAGCAGTGGTGTTTCTCTCTTTCTTGCCTTTGCTGCATGACAGCTTTAGTGGAGGCAGTAACTGGGTAGAAATGACAACAGCAATTAACTTCTAACCTTCTGCTTCAGTACACATTTTAGCTTTCATTCAAGGAAAAATGTCCATCAAGAAAATAAATATTGGTATGTAAGTGATCTATGATAAAAATTCATACAGCTTGGAAAATCTGCTGTGAATCTCAATATCAATAGAAGTATGATGAGGATTTTCAATTGCATTTGCAGGTTTTGCCATTTAAAAATGCCATATCTTTTCTCTCCTAGTTTCGTGCTTTCTCTGTTAAAGTACTTGGTCAGAAAATCAAATTTGAGATAATGTTCTTTGCACAATTACAATCAGCTGATGAAAAACCCATTTTGGCCTTGACTTTTTTTTTTTCTCCAAAAAGCCAGTATTTTTTTTCTCCTCGTTTCATTGCTATTTGTGATTAGCCAAGTGGAAAAAGAAATGGAAAATGCCGATTCATGTTTCATGAGTGACAGCTTCCTATTTCTGGTTGCTCCATATCTGGAGATTAAGCCCTGATTTATTAATTAATAAGTAGGATTTCTCTGCATCTTTGATCATTGACACTATCACACAGAATACTGAATATTTAGACGTAGTTTTTAGTTAATCCCTCGCACATGTGCAGTATCACAAGTCAAACCATTACCTTACATGCTCAGTGATTAAATATATAAGATGCTCACTTTCCAGTTTGGAGTGAATGTGCTGTTGGTGGAAGTGATAGGTTTAACATGGATTTGAATTGATCAAGCATCAGAATAGACTAGGAAATGTCTCCTAAAACAGCTGCTGAAGAAACTAAAACAGTTTTATTTTTAAATGATCCATGTTAATAGCTCTTCCTGAAAAGGAATAACCTGCCTTTCTAAAGCCCTGAGCCTTTTGGAGGTTTAATGGATTTCAGCACCTCTACATGACAAGTTATTTGATGAAAACCACTAATTTTGACATAGAACTCAGTTTATTGGTGTTTTCTGAGAACCTATTTAATATGAAAGCTACTTAAGTAGGCACTGGTTTCACATGCCCGTCAGCATCAGCGCTTCCCACCAGTTCACGTCTAGCAGCAACAAATTTTAAGAGAGGGTGGGATTTCCTGCTGTATTTCCCTGTCCTATAGGGTGGGGAGGGGCATTTCCCAGTATATAGAGATGCAGTTGAAAGGGGGTGATCAAGCTCAAGAAGCTGGATCTGGTTCAGAGCTATGTGTTATTGTGGATAAAACTAAACTTTGTCAGTATGAGACTACTGTTTAGTAAACTGAATTCTGTGGGGCCAAGGGAGCTTGGAGCCATGCCCTATGGGTTGAGGGCAATGGAAGAGTTGGGGCATGAAGCACTGTTGATAAAGCACATTTAGGCTTGTCTTTTTCTCTTCTGGCTGTGACTCCCATGTATCCATGTTTTCCCATGTAACCTTTTACTTCCAGTCAGTTTTCCAAGAAACTTTCTCTTCTCCTTTCCCTGTGAAATCCAGCAGCTAAAGAAATAAAGGTGTTACTTGCACCCCAACAAAAGCAAACAATTCCATAAAGTAAATGCTGATGGACATCTAGTCCAGATGTGCCCTTTCCACCTTTCTTTTACCCAAAACAACTGTGTTAGCTGAGGAGGAAAGAGGAAATGAGGCTGAACAGATGGGGAGGTGAGGGGTAGAACTGGCAGAAGCACCATGGAGCAAATCACCTCTGCCTGCACCTCCCATTCCCCTGCAGAGACCGGACTGCAGGGAGCAGGAATGGACTGCCCAGCTGGGCACAGTGCTCCTGGGCCAGCACTGGGTGTCCTGCCCAGCCCGGGGCCACAAGCACAGAGCAGGAGTGACAGCTTCAGCTCCGAGGTCTGATGGCAGGTGTTGGCATAGCAGGGTGCTGTGCAGGCAGGATGCCTCCATCCAGGGTAGCCTTCCCAAAATTCCCTTTTTTTCCCCCTGCTAGCAGGGACTGCTGCTCTGTCTACAGCTCTGGTGACTGCTTCATCCCATAGCTGCTTTTATTTCTCAGTGCTTCTTGTGAGGTTATAATAACTTCACCATTATGGATTCCCCACACCTGTGAAAATGAGCACATCTCCCATTTTGTGTGAGTTGTGAACTCGTGCCCAAAGCAGACATTTCAATACCTGCAATCTTTCCTCTTCTTGGACAAGTGTTTTCCCTTGTTCAGAGCTACCTTATTCATCTGCAACATTTAGCCACTGGTAAAGTGACATGTGGCAGTTCCTTCTGCTTGGTTTAGGGTGCAAAGTAAAATAACCTGTACCTTGCAGTGAAGTGTTATGGGAATGTGAATGTCCAGGAAGTAATTATGCCAGGATATATATGCCTGAAATGCCACCAGGATACCAGCTGACTGTGTTAAAAATCAGCCTCTGAGAGAAGTTTAAAGATACCCAAGGTTTTTGCTAGGCTGGAAGAGGAATTGTTACTTTTCTGCTCAGTTAATGGGGTGAATTGACTCTCCAAGGGATCAGCCAAGCACCACAGCTGGTGCAATGCAGGCAGCAGCAGTGTGAGGGGAGTGGGTGGGAAGGGAAGAAAGAAGATTGTCCTTTCTGGCAGTGTTTGTCGGTGTATCTGTGAGCCCCACTAAATCCTGACAGCAACTGAATGGCTTGAAAGCAGGATTTAATCAAATCCACAATGTCCTTTGCGACTGTCTGCACTTGCAAGGAAAACCCTTTTTAGTTTTCTATAGCACTGGCATAGAGAGAAGTAGGTGTATGACCTACCTGTAAGTCTACATCAGCAGCTCCTTTGTCAAAGAACAAGGGAGAAAGTGAGTAATGAAAGTTTATGGAGTATATTTTCTTCTCTATGTACTTTAGCATCAGTGGGAAATGCTCTCGGAGCAAAGAAAATCTGCTCTCTTGTGTGTTTAGCAGTGACCTGAGAGCTTAATCATTAAACTCCCACACTTTTTGTGTTCTTCTATGCAATGTTTCTACACTGTAATTTAAAAAGGTGTCAATTATATTGCTGACCTTTGTTTGTGAAGCAGTATCATAACCAAGATCAAACTGCATCAAAATGACCTGGGATCGATCTTTTACTCTCTAAAAACAGAGCTACAGAGTATTTCTCCTGATGTTAGAAATATAGTCAACAGGATGCAGTAGTTACAAAGCAGGTAGTATTTGGTCAGAGGCTCACAAGAGCTCACTTTGGTGACACTTGCCTTCTTCTGAAGGCATAATGCTTGGTCACTGCAGGAGCAGAATATAATCTCTCCTGGAATTATCTTTTCCGTACCAAGTGGGGTTCTTTTCCTTTGGCACTTCGTAAATGCAATTAGGAAAAGAGAGGTGAGGGGAAGAAACATAGAAATTATATAGTGGTGCATACATAGCTCTTTTATTTATATCTGGGAAAGTTTAAAACCTTAAATGTCTATTAGTCCCCTCTGGATGTTGCTGGCCAATCGCAGTAAATGAAACTAAAGCAAAGGTTTGTTACTGGGAATGAATGCGGAAAAGAAGTCCTTCTCCTCTAGCTTTCACCATAAGCCCTGTAAATTCATGTTTAGGGTGATGGCATCACTGCCACCTAACACTTCGGTTTCATGGGTTTGGAAGGAGTTCTGGGAGACAGCCTTTACACCGGCTTTCCGAGATTGTCTGGGGGGTTTTATTGTTAGTATTTTGGTTAGCAAAGAGGGTCTCTTTCATTTGCAGAGTTGAGAGAAAACTGCTGGGAGCCTGTGCATGGGCACAGGGCTGTAGCTTGCAGGTGATCTGTTGCAATGAATAAGATGGGGGTAATGGAAATCAAACCCATGTTGTTCTCAGCTTGAAGGACAAAAGACTTTCCAGGCCGGAGGAGAGCTTGCAAGCGGGGGGAGCCAGTTACCTGTTCTCTGGAGAAGGATGTCAATGTTGGAGGACATCAGGGTTGTTTCTATGTGATTACATTAGTTGTGGTAGTGCCCTATCCCAGTGCTTGTGGGGAAGATAGAGACCTCTGGTGTGCTGGCATGCAGTGACAAGGTGGTGGGAGGGAACCAGTCTGTGTGTCATGTTAGAAGCCACCTTGTCCTGTTCAAACTCCACCAAGCAACCTTTGAGGAACGTGAAATGTGGTGCCGGTCTGTGAGGATTTCCAAGCTTTGTCCCATTCCCTAAGGCACTGTTTCCTGGGGCTGCACATGCAAGCAGGGAGTATCACTGCACACAGAATAGATAGTTGGCAGTTCTTTTCCCAGGGCACAAAGCCAAACCTCCTTATTAAAAAGGAAGCCACCAAATCTGCATCTTGGGCAGTGTGCAAAGACCTCAGTCATGTTCCCAGCTGGCATGAATACTGAAAGGCTTTGCTATTATAATACAGTGCACTCCAAATGAATTAGTAATGATAACAATAAACACTGAGATGGATGTAGTTGAGGTTGGTTTTCTCTAAAAAGTGAGAATTGCTTTTTCTGCAAGCCCTGTCTCTTTCTCCCTGTGAACAGTGAGGGGGGACCTTCTGTTGTAGCTGTCAGTAGGCCAGGGCTGCTCTAGCACAGGGGCTGGTTGGTGGGAGAGCTATCACAGCCTGGCATTTGGGTGCTGCGGGTGCAGGCAGCTGTGCCAGCGTTTCTGTGCCAGATGACTTGGGGCTCATGGGCACGAGTGACAATAAAACTCATCTGTGATATGCAGCAGGCTCCTCTCTCTTATGCACATCCCATAGTCTTGGTCAGCTATTAGAGACTCCTTTAATAATGGGAAGGATCTGGAAAGCCTTTTCAAACACCCAGAACATGAATCCTTGAACACCCCTGCCCTGGAACCGGAGATTGGCTCATGCTGAGCCAGTTCAGTAGGAGGATTTTGGCCAAGTAACTTTATAGGAGCTGCTGTAAGTTTTCTCCCCTTCCCTGAAGTACAGAAGGAAGAGTTTGTTGTTGTGTACCACCACCATGGCTCTGCTATTGGGAAAGAGAAGGCAGAAAATAAGTGTGTGTGCATGCAAGTTCTCAGCATTTGTTAAATCACTGCTGAATCATAACTGAAGTATGACTGAAGTGTAAAACTGTATGTGAAATTTGGTTCTATTTCACTTACACTGTTAAAATGGTGCATGTCTAAATGTATGGTTGTGTTTATCCTCCTTCCCTTTTTCTCTTGCTTCGGGTTTTTTCTAAGTGTTGTTTTCAAATGATTAAACCTCAGCATTTGTATCCAGATGAGGTTTGAGTAAATACTGCACTTTGTGCTGTATGTATCTATCAGTTTCTGGCCATGACAAGCTCCAGCTATTGCCACTGATACTCTCATAAATCTCACCATTAATTTCCTGGATGCCTTGATTTATTTTGGTTGCTATAAGATGAGGGTCAGGAAAACAAACTTGTAAATGAAAAAAGGTCTGGCCTAAGCTTACAGTGAGTTGCATGTTCTAATCTAATCAAAGCTTTTGATAAATCTCTAGCATGCTCAGGTATGATAGACTTCTCCACCCTAAACTCTTAAATCATCTTCACACAATCTCTGTTCTAAAATAAGCCTTGTACCTTGCAGTGTGGATTCAGAGCAGGAATGGTTCCTCAGTACCACTAACAGACCCTCCTTCAGTGTTGCCCTGGTCAGAGTGGAGACTACCACTTTGTGTCACTAGAAAAATCAGGACCACGTAAGAGGTGCATGCTCACAAGTCTCTGAGGTTGCAGATTAGTTAAAACATGCTGTCCTGGTAGTAGAAATAACATAATGCTGTGGAACAGATGTGTTTTGAATAAAAGAGATGACTTGGAACATCATTTGAAACTTTATTGTGTGATTCCATGTCTGGTCTAAAAGCTTAATTATTCTGTAAGGTCCTGGACATTTGGGCTTCTATCAGGAAAAAAGGTAATTCTGAATATCCAAATGTTGCTTGTTTTGAGTACTTTTCAGCTACTTTGTCTCTACTGAGGGAAGTCTTAATTAGCAAGTTCCTCGGAATGTCATGTATAAAACTGCTCAACTGCATTGCATGCTACAGAGATTGTGTTTCCAACTTAGAAATGGATTTGGTTGCAGTTTTTCTCCTGGTGAAAATAGTGTGACTGGTGCTTACAGCAGGTGATGGGGTGGTGGAGGAGGTCTGTGCTGCAAGAGGACCTGGAGGAGGAATGCTCATTATCACCCGTGGAGGTTGAGCTGGAGAAATCCCCTAGCAGAGCTGGAGGTGGCCCATCCCTGCTTTCTGTTTGCCACTGTTTGTGTGTCACCCATGAGTAGGAAAATGGGTACCCTCCATGGATAAGGATCACTGGAAAGGGCAATGGTTATGGAGAGCTGTGTGAAAGGACCTCCTGTGATGAGTTTGGAGCTTGTCCTGGTTGAACCGGTAGTGAAATGGTGGATTTTGGCTGGGAGGGACCATTTGGGTTGGTTGTAATAGCAGCGAGCAAAGTTCATGCTGGGCTGCAGCACGGCCAGGGCCAGTGCTTACTCCAAGGCAGAGCTCTAGTGCAGGGCAGCCTGGGGAGGGCAAGTCCAGTCTGTGCTCTCAGAGCATTTCAGTCTACATTGTTGTAGCCACTTCTTACAGGGAGTGTGGAATGAGGTTTCATTGTCTGGAATTTGCTTTCAAGCAAGTCCACAAAGTAGAAGAATTCTTTCCTTCGTTAGCATGCAGACAGAGACGTCATGCTGTAAAGCTGAAAGCAGGGGAATGTAAAGGATGATTGGGGAAAGGATACGATAAAATACAGTGCACAGAGATCAGTTATATGTTAAAATCTCCTCTCTGAAGTGGGAAGAGAGAAGTAGGAGTAGAATTTGTGGAGAGACAGAGGGGAGGTGAGGACTAAAAATCAGTAAAATAAATGGGAATTGAAGTTGTCAGTCTTTCTGTGAAAGAAGTTACAAAATACATTTTCTTGCTTAGAAAGATTCCTTGTGTTTTGTGGGAGGGAGGGAATATAACTTTTTAAAAGGTAAGGGAACTTCATAAACACACAAATGTGCGTCTGTGTTAGCACAATGTGTAGGAAAGTTGGAACGTAGATGAATAGCAGAAATCGCGTATGATAGTAGGTGAATAACAATGTGGAAAGCTATTGTGTGGATGGAAGCAGGTCGTCTGTACAATCTTAGTGTCCACGTGATGTGCTAAAGAGGACTTTTCCTGTTTAAAAGTGAGAAGTTTAGCTAAATAAGAGCACTTAAAATTGAGATGGGCCCCAAATGCACTGAAGTTCATTCGTTTGGTAGAACATTCACTTTTGCTGGCCCACGGCATGAAATAAAATGTTCATTTGCCTTTGTAGAGACCTTTAATGTCCTAATGATAGTGGTGGTGTTGTTGGAGCTCAGAGGGGCACTGCGCAAATAACCCATGTCCTAGCTTATTTACCAGCCCTGCAGCAGATGGGGCAGGAGGTGGGGACCGCCAGGACAGCATTGCCTCTGGAGAAAACACCCCCTGAACAAAACTGGAGTTCTCCTCTTCAGTGCTTATGTAAAGGCCTCACTTTTGTTGTAGCTGTTATTGTGGTTGTGTCTGTTGTTGTCCTCAAGCCCGATGAAATGCTATTCTCATCACGATGTGGGGTTTAAGATTCTTGTAGCATCTGACTGCTTGAAAAACCCCAACCCTTGAAGGCTAATCACTGTGGGATTTGCCAACAGCAGTGCTCAGGGTTTACCACACACACAAATACCCCTTTTTTTCCTCAAAACGTATGTATGGTGTTCTTCTGGAGTACATTTTACAAGTTCCAAGAGAGAAAGCAATAATTTTATTCACTCAGCAAATTGCTTAATTTATGGGAGACCTGACAAGTTTAAATGTAATACATGGATAGATGAGAGTATTTGCCACTTCTTTGCTTCCAAGTGCTTTACAATCATTAACCAATTCTGTGAATATCCAGGTGGATCACTAAGTTGTTTGTATTAAATTATACTTACAAGATCATGAAAATGGAATGGAACTCTTATTTCACTCATAAGGAAATTAGTAATTTCTTAATCCTTTAATTAAAGTAAAGAACCTAGATGATGCAGAGAAGAGCTGATGGGAAAAACTCTCTCTTTCTAAAAAGCTGGGTTGCCATAGGGGTAGGAAGCAGAGCTGCAAAAGCCACTTGGTAAATCAGCAGCAATCTGAGCAGCAGCCAGAATAAACCGGTCTGTTTTGTCTGTAAAGAGTGTAGCAGGGATATAAAGAGCAAAGCAGTATGAACCAAGCTATAAACCTAGTTGCACATTTATCCCTTATGACAATAAACAGTGCTTTGTTTAGGAAAAAATGTGTGTGGTAAAATGGATTTATTATCTCAAACCCAGAGAATCCACTGCTTTTGTGAAATTAGGTAGGTGTTGTGTAAGACTGAGGAAGCTGAGTAGAGTAAGAGCAAATCCTTGCTGTTTCTGTCTGCTTAGAATTGCTCGCTGCCCCTCTTCTCTAGAATCTCCAGGCCTTATCTGCTATTACATCTCCTGACAAGCAGAGATTAGCATGTTTTGTGGTCTCTGCCTTTTGGTGAATCATTAAATGTTTTGAAAGCACAGCTGAAATGGTAATACAGCTCATAGATGCACTTCCAGAAAGAAAAGTGAGTTTTAATTAATAATGGCTGAACTGAGCTGATTAACTTCGATTAAAATAGCAGTGAAGATGGAATTACTTGGATTTTTATTGAGTTTTCCAGGTTAAGTGGCTGCTGCTCAGATCAGGAAATCCCTCCATCATTCTGCTCTCCTCCCTCCACAATGCACTGAAACAGTTAAGTTGTGCACTGCCCAGCAGTGTGGAGGTTCAGGAGATAAGTGCTTCTCAGCTTGAATGAGCTGTGAAATGTATTTGAGAATGAAGCTTTTGATGAGAATTTACCTTAAAAAAATCCCCAAACTTCCATTTTAAAATCAATCCTACTGTTTATTCCTGCGGAGAAGGCTTCTTTTGAAATCCAGACTGTTGTACTGAACCAACTTGTAATGGCAATTGACGTTTGAGCCCTCCTCCACAACAGTGTGGGGGGGAAACCCTCTGTTCTTGTGGTGTCCTTGCTGCAGGTATAATATCCCAAAAGGCCCAAATGCCCTTTCATAATGATGCATGGGTTTGGCTCTTAGATGATTGGTCTAAGAAAAACAAAACTTCCCTGCAAATGGCATTGCAGACCTTGCAGCAGAGGCATCTCCAACCAAACTGATGTCTTGGGTACTCAGAGTGCTAAACTCTCCTGAACATCCAGAGCTCAGTGTAGCAGTAGTATCTCTCTTCTAGCCAAGATGATGTATACAATGGAACACTGGAGGTAGTCAGATCACTGCTGTGTGTATGTGTTTGCATGAGGTCCTGAAAAGTACTTCTAAGTGTGTAAAATAACTTGTATCAGGAAACTGAGTGGAATTCTGGTATGGTATAAACATGCATAACAAAAAAGAGTTTCCTTGTTTCCTTTCTTGGATGTCAGTTTTAACATTTGAAGGGCTGAGCACTGACATCGGGAGCATGAAGTGTAAGTTGCCAGGTCTAATAACTTCCCTGAGATCTAGTGCCATTTAACTGTAACAGAAAATGAAATAATTCAGCTTTCACAAACACAGGAGGACTCTCCTAGGTCTGCTGTGGTCCACAGACATCATCGGGAATCCTTTAAGAAACAACCAGTGTGAAAAAGAGGAATCTCTGCTGGGCTTTTCCTCGTTACACTGCTTGCAAATGCTCAACAAGTGGATGCTGTTGTCCTCTCACAGCTTCTTGCACTAAAGATCTGTTGGGCAGGTTACAGATTCATTGCGGCTCTAGAGTAGCCAGAAAAATGGAGGCACTGTTGGGAGGAAGCTACTGCAACCTCCGAAAGGAAAAATCTTTTGCAGAGCCTAAACATGATGCCCATTGCTGTGCTCTCATTTCTCAAACCTTACGAGGACTGGAACCCTGTCCCTGGGGAACGGCCCTGCTGGTTTGCAGCCTCTGCTATTGCTGTTCAAAGCTTCTGCAGGTCCAGTGCACAGATCAGGGAGCTGGGAATTGTCCTGCTCTTACCCTGCTCATCTGGAGCAAGTCCCCAGCCGGAGCCATGCAGCTCCCCCAGCACATCCTGGTTTGCAGGTGTCTGCATGCTGTCCCCCATAGCGCAGTGCTAATCCTGCACACTGCCCCACTGCTGGCATAGATCCAAGCTACAAAACAGTGGCTAACGTGAGGGGTGCTGTGCTGTAAATAAGAACTTGTGTGTTAGAGATGCAGGAAACATTTTCGAGACGGTGGTTTTGCAGCACTGACAGAGTTGGAAGGGATTAGGATGTCCATCAGGGAATGAAGTGTTGAGCTGCTCTTGAAGTTCTGCTGAACAGGTAGGCTTGATTGAGAAGAGATTTGTGTGTTTTGCGGGGGCAGGGGTGGAGAAGAAGGGGAAACAGATGGGTAATTTGTATGTAGGTTTGCTTTTCTTATCTGGGAAGGAACAGGTAGCCTGACTAAGAAGCCTCTGCTTTTCATTTCTGCAGCCCTGGCACAAAGGGCAGGTGGGAGGAGAGGAGGAGTGGGAGCAGCCAGCTTGGGAAGCTGGGCTTGCTGCTGCTTCCACCCAGGGTGCAGACAGGGTTGGTCCTTGTTTTCATTTGCATCACTGGGCTGCCTTGGGTTTTGTTATTTTCCCTTTCATTCTAATTATTTAATTCTATTTCAATCATGAAACTGCTCAGTTGGCACCTGGGGTTAAACCATGGCAGTGGGTAACCACCAGCTTGACCAGTTCCTAATGTAACCTTTTCCTGTGGTGGTGTGGAGCACCTCCCACAGCACACCTGCAATGCAGGGATAGCTGCACCAGTCATTTTCTAGTATGGCTTTTGGTTGAGCTGGTAAATGCTCTGCATGCATCAATGCCTGTGGAATACTGTACAGGATGAGAGCAGGAAATTGTGCTTGTGGGCTTCACATGGTGGAATGGCTTTGTTCTGGAATACCAGTTTGGCTGATCACTGTCTACCAAAGGCCATTTCTAAGGGCTGTGATGGATCTGCATGAACAGAGCCTGGCTCATCAGTTGCTAACTGTTAGTTCATAGACCTGTGGTGGGTGGTCTGTGTGAACTGCTGTTTTTCTGTGGGTACAAAAATTGAGGGGGGGAAAGACCCTGTGATGTAGCCATGTAACATCAGAAAGACTGTGAAGCAAAACACACTTTGGGTTTACAGTGAATGAAGAGGAGAAGGACCAAATCCCACACCTGTTCTGTGCAGTGGCAGGCAGGATTTCAGTGACCTGACTGCTGCCTTAAAATCTGTCCCATATTTGCTTTACCACTTAGGGAATATGGAATTTCTTATGAGAGGGCTGTATCTCAATGAAGGTAGCCAAAGGCTCTTCCCCAGGTGATATAACAGATTGCTCAGAGATCACAGACACATCAGTCTCATGGTGGGTTCTGCAGAGCAGGGCTGGCACAAGTAGCAGCTATGGCTGAGGATAAAAGAAAGGCCTTTAATCTCTAGAGCTTTCACTTGTGCTTTCTCTTAACACTTCACATGCATTCCCTTTTCCTTCAAGAGGTGCAAGTTCCTTTGTTGAGTGTATGTTTTGTACAAACTTTGTCAGAAGGCAAATTGAAGTTGATTCTGGTTGTAGCCATGGACAGAAACATTGGAAATCTCAGTTCAGCTGTTGCCAGAAACACCAAGCAACCCAATAATTTAAACTCCCTCACTTCAGTCCCAACAAATAATTCAGTATTCAAATTAATTATAGACCTCAGGAAAATCAATACTACAATTCTGCCTGAAATAAAGCATGGCTTTTGTTCAACTAGGCCTACTAATTTCCAGTGTATTCTGATTCAGCAAGTCTTTGATATGCAGTCAACCTACTTGATCATACATATCCTTCTGTGGGAATAATACATTTTCCTTCTGTGGGAAGAGGTAGCTCACTACCCTGATGTCTGAGGTGCAGGATTTCCAGGATTTTTATCTTATGTTCAAGGATGTGTTAGGCTGTTTCCATCCCAAGCTGTTGGATTCCAGTTCAGTTCCAAAAAGACATGAAGTAGAGGTTGACTCCTAATGCTACAGTGTGGGAAGACTGCAGCTTTCCTTTGGGTTTGAGGGAAGTGTGTAGTAGCCTGAATTTGAACAGTTGGAAGTAGGAGTATCTCACTGTGGATTCTGGAATCTTTCTGAAGACTAGGGATTAAATTGGAGATCTTGTGTTCCCTCTAAAACTTCTTCCAATTGTCAGTCTTCCACCTTAGTAATCAGGAGGTTGCTCACAGCAACGCATTGATCATAAAGGTGTAGTACCTGTGATCTTGCAGATGGACTGGTGGCTTCCTATGTCATTGCTAGGTTTTTCCTCTATCATGTTAGATAACAAAGAACTGCAGAAGGGTGTCTAAGTTCAGGTCTTCAGGTCCAAGATGTGGCACTGCCTGCTGAGACCTGCTGTGAGAAACGGCAAATTCCTGGTACACCAACTTCAGGCTGGAGCTATCCATAATTAAATCAAGAGTAGACCATGTTTGTGAGGAAAAGGGTCAGAAAGGAAATGTCACTCTAACTGTGTCATCAGAGTTTCATTACAGTGGCTGTTCCCACAGTATTTAAATACATTAATACTCTATTTAATACAGTGTTTACTATAATAAAGCTGTACCCTGCTTTTATTGTACTCATCTTCATACCTTCTGAGTGTTATTGCATCTTGGATCATTTGGATTTTTGTGACACACTGAGGTCTATCTTCATGTAGTGAAGGTTTTAACAGAACTTCTGTACGGTGTGAAGATGAGTCCAAGAGTAATGTCTTGCTTCATTAAGTGGTTGTCAGAATGCGTTTGCTTGAGCTGCATGGGGACACAGGTATCTTTTTCAACACTGCTTGTGAGGTGAGTAGGCAAACTAGGAGTAAACCCTGTATCTAATATCGAGTTGTTTGGATCAGTCTTTCTTTTAGCATTTTGTCTCTCATTTCTTTTTCCCTCAACAAAACTAGAACTGAACCCTTTCCAGTCCAATTAGGAAATCCAATTTGCACTACAACTTGCAGGGCACTATTATCATGTTGACTTACTATTATGAGTCTATTTCTTTTCTGAACCATGGCTGTTACAGCATGATTAATTTGAACATGCTGAAGTAGAACACTTGTTTTTTAATAAAACTCTTTAAAATATTGTGTATTTACCAGCTACTTAATGTGATGTGTTAAGAGAAAAGGATAAAGCAGCTACCCAGACTGAAAAGATGAACTTAATGTTGACTTCCTGTAGCAGTCCTCCATGAGTGGAAACAGTTTGCCTTGTGTAACAAAGTGCATGTTGCCCAACAGAATGAATTGAGGGACTCCAGAATTTAGCCTCTCTGCTAAAAGGGCTGATCACAGCGTTCAGTGATCCCTAAAGGTTTGTATAATTGCTGCTCGTGGCTGTGTCTTAGTTATGAAATGTTTTCTTTTTAATTAAACCATCATCCTGCTAGTAAATACCACTTCCATTTGATTTGCAATTAGGGAGAGAACCAACGCTGTGCATGGCTTAGCACTCACAGCATACCAAGTGAATAATGGAGAGCAGCACAAACCAACTGTCAGACCTAATTGGTGTTCCTTCATCAGCCCTTCTGCAAATCTCACACTCAGGTTTTATCCATGCTGTAGTTTTCATTTCATTTCATTATAAGGCCTATTTACATTGCTGTGATAAAAGGGATAAATTAAAAGTTTAATCTAAACTCCCCAGTAAAATAGGAACTGGGAGGAATCTAACACATTTTGGGGTCGGAAGTCCGCAAAAATCTTGTCTTCAATATGATCGCCTTGCAAAATATGGCAAGGCCAAGGAATGACAGCGTGGTTTTCTTCCATGCTACAGCTGCAGTAGGATAGGATGCACTGAACTGCCAGCTTTGCAAGAAAAGAGCCAGCTCACAGTGGTAAACGTGATGAAGATTTTTAAGGTTTGAACATTTTAAGTAGTGGTTTTGTCCTGCAACTGTTACTTTCTGTTAAAAAAAGTTGAATTTAATTCCTCAAGTGTAGACAGTAGAATGAATACACTGAATAAACAGGGACTCAAAACTGGCTGCTTTAGATTTGTAGTCTTCTCAACCAGAATCAGGGGCTAAAGCTAAGACAAGCCAGTGGTGGTCTCCTGAGTCTGTCAACAGAGGTGAAAAGGATGCAAAGTCACTTTTGCCCCTGTCTGATTCACATCCCCCATCCACACTGCCTGGACTGAGCCACAAAGTCTTAGCTTCTCCAGCTGCTATTGCTGCATGCATTGATCAGTGTGAGCTAGGAAGGTGATGACAGACAGAAGTCTCTAGCTAAGTGTTTGCTTTTATTAGAGACTGCCATATCTAAATGTAGAGGGCAGTGAGGAAAATCTTGGTGCTCTGTCAAAATTTGTTTGCTTATAAGTACCAATTTTCTTTGTCTTTATTACTTCTGTCATCCCTTAAGAAGTTGTGCCTTCTAAGCATCAGAACACTTCCCTAGGCTTCGGTGTAGGTAATGAAAAGCTGGTAGAAGGGTTTTTTTAGTTGGCTGAAACAGCACTGTTCCAATTTCCTGAAAACACTGTTTTCATGATCTGATTATATAAACTGTGCAGCCTTTCTGCTGTCTTTTTAAATTTGATGCACTTGGTCAATTACTACAATGATGCTTAATTTGGTCTTAAACCAAGGTCTTTCTATTTGATATTATTAAAAACCCTTAAAGCCAATGTGTATAAAACAGAAAACAAATTCTCTGCTTTTAAACTGTGAACTATGAGAGTGTATAGGAGAGATTTACATTGGGCTTTGTCTTCAAATGAGACATGAAAGTTGGGACTTCAATGTGGAGAAGAAAAGCTGCATGGTGACCTTAGAGCAGCTTCTAGTATCTGAAGGGGGCCTATAAGGATGTTGGAGAGGGTCTGTAGCAATAAGGCAAGCACTGACGGATTCAAACTAAAATGGGGGAAGTTCAGGTTAAGTATAAGGAAGAAGTTCTTTACTGTGAGGGCGGTGAGGAACTAGAACAGGGTGTCTAAGAAAGTGGTAAATTCTCCATCCCTGGCAGTGTTCAAGGCCAGGTTGGACAGAGCCTTGGGTAACATGGTCTAGAGTGAGGTTTCTTTGCCCGTGGCAGAGGGCTGGAACTAGATGATCTTAAGGTCCCTTCCAACCCATACACTCTATGATTTTATGGAAAATCAATAAATATTCAGACATCAAGCTATTTGACTTGCACTTGTTCTACATGATTTACATACTGTTCCTATACCATTGTGTCAGACTGTCTGATTGGGTGCCAAAGTGCTTGATTTCAGACAACCTCTGAGTTGTTTCTAGAGTATTTTTGAGTTTAAACAGTGAGTGGGATACTGTGAGGTAACTCACTACATGCTGAAGGCAGTAGAAGGTTGCTTGTTGGCTGCAGCAGGCTTTAGGTCGAACACTGCAACAGGTTGCTCTGTAATGTTATGGAGTTTCCATCCTTGGAAATAGCCAAAACCTGACTACAGACTAGCCTGAGCAGCTTGCTGTAGATAAGCCTCCTCTGAGCAGTGCCTTCTAACCTTTCTAACATCAACTATTCTGTGATTAGGTGTAAGGAAAAAAGTTAATGTCTCAATCTTACACTAGAAGAATGAGGAGATGAAATTGTGAAATCAGGTATTTAACAGAGAAGAGAACTTGCGTCTCTTACAGTGAATGCTCTCTTTATCTTGGACTAAATTAGGCTTTCCTGATTTATTCTGCTGAAATGAGAAGTATTGCAATGACTTCAGGAATGTTCTAGCAGAGGGTAATACAAACATCTATGTGTGCTGCTTATAATGGAGAATGAGATTTGTCCTTTCTGCATGTAATTATTTTTTCCTTTGGGCTCGTAGTGGGTACAGGCATCAGGTTTTGATGGTCCTTGTAGGTGATAGATTAAATGTTGGCTCTGCCATTACTGGATAATTGTTGGATTTACTAGCTGTGAAATAGACCAGTCTTACTCCAGTTGTCACTGGCCAGGGGAGCTCTTCTCTGTCTGCTTCCGCAGCTGGATGCAATGCATGTTCTTGCTGATAATATCAGCATAGAGATACAGCATGGAAGTGGTGTATCTCTGTTCCTGGCCCAGACTTCTTAGATATTTCAGTGAGGGCCCTTGAAAAGGCTTACCAATGTCATCTTCAACAGCATGGGTGATTTATGTTTAGTGATGTAAATCTTGTAAAGTAGGACTTCAGCTGAAGTGTACCTGTGGTATTTGGTCCTCTCTGAGCTCTTGCATGACCTCTGCAAAGCTGTAAAAATATCATTTAAATAACAATAGTGCATAGCTTGAAGGAGAAACTGTGTTACAGATTCTCAAAAGAAAAGGAATTGCTTGTGATCAGTGGCAGGTCAATGGCAGGCTCTGCAGGGAGAGGCAATTAGCCCTGCAGCAGTGAGTCCTCAGATTTAAGGGGGTTTAGGACAGTGGAAGAACTGTGTCCTTCAGTGATCACTCGGAGCCTTGCAGAGTGACACTTCCCAGTGTCACGCTACAGGAGCCTGTGCACACAGCAGCTGCTTCTGAATGCTCTACAAACCACAATTCTTCATTATTTCCTTCCCCAGCCCATGTTGTGAATACAATTTCAATTATTAATGCAATCCAGAACTTCAAACGTGTATGGGAGTTTCTAATCTAAATCCAGTCATGCTCAGTCTTTGACATGTTCCACACAAGAGTGAGGAGATTTGCAGAAGCCAACAGCCTTGTTTTCATCTGTGAAAAGCCCATATACCCTCATTTATACTTGGTCTTGGGTTCAGTCTTCCCATCCTGATTTTTCTTGCTGTTTTTTCCTTCTGCGCTAAAGGAATAAGAGTAGATCTTTACCTTCCCGTTTGGAATTCAAAACAGTATCAGTTTGGAAACTCCAAATTTTTTGGAATTCCAAAACAGTTTGGAATTCATATCAGTATCCACTTGTGGTTCCAGCTTTGGATGACCTGGGTGCCACCTCCCTCACACCACTTGCTTTACCCCACAGTTCTGTGGCGTATTGCTTCAGAATTGGTGTCAGTTCTGTGCCTCATGCCCAACAGGGCCATTTGCTGTGCACGTATCTGTCTCCCACATCTGCAGTGACTTGGGTATTAGTTTTTTTTCAAGCAGATTCTGTTGTCAGCATCACCAGCAAGTAGGTGTAACACCTTTTGAAACCCCATGGGAACTGTCTAGAACACCAGGGCATGTGTTCCAGGCCTTGGGCTACATGGTGTAGGGTGAGGTGTTCCTGCTTATGGCAGGGGGTTGGAACTGGGTGGTCTTAAGGTCCTTTCCAACCCAAACCATTCGATGAAATAAAACCTTCAGAGATTAATTTGAAAATGGGGGCTTATGTTTGACAGGAACCTGTGATGCAAAATGTGTGGTACTTTGGTTTGCAGTGAATTAGAAACTTGAGAGCTCTCATTACTAATTAAGCTTCAGGATTCTGTTCTTTGAAGCAGACAGTTTTCCAGTCAGGCACAATGACTGAGAAAAGCTCCCTGGCTGGATCCATTAAGTTCCCCTCCTGATTTTCTTCCCCTTTTCCTCATGTCTTGGCCTGGAGACAGTAAAAGATATGGCAAACCTGAATGGCAGACACTTAATAGCTTCATAGTGTATCTGTGTGAACATTATTAGCTCTGTTATACTTGTCAGCTGCAGCCATTTTATTCTTTCTGTACACAGAACTTTCAAAATTACTCTGTGCAAAACTATTGCTTTCCCACTACGTGTCAACAAGTTGTTCATTTGTACTGATGCTGCAATAATTCATGAAATATTCTTATGAAGAAGTTCTTGCCCTCAAATGATTTTGTGGATAGACCACAAGTGCCTCCTTACTGTTCCAGGCTGCCTACCTCTGCGTCAGTGCAAGAGTGCTGCTTTCACTGGAGCAGTGAGAAATTATGTACTTCAAATTACTTCCTTGGAGCGCATCACTTGAGCAACATTAACACCCTTCTCTGTTTGTAACCTGCCTTTTTATATGTTCTTGATTGTAACTCAGAGTCCAGAATGAACTCCCTGGGTTTATGAGTCTGTGTAAAGCTGCCAAAGCAAAATATCATTGCCTGAGAATTTAGCATAGGGGGTTCTGGTGGAGGAATCTTCTTGGAGCAGAAAAGTGATCCAGCATAAGTCAGAGAACAAAGATCCATAACAGTTTTCTATCTTGTGCATTACTGCATAAATCCTGATGGCATCATATCCAGGTGTCTTATGCATGGGTTTGCAAGGTCTCTATTGTGGTACCAGAAAAAATAAGGACTTAAAACATCTTTGTGGGTCTACAAAGGGTGTGTGAGCTGGTGTTATGCAAGGGTGCAGCTTAATCTAAAGTGGGCTTAGAATTCTTATGGCTTAAGTAGTATTTGGTGTGGTTTAAAATAGACAGCTTACAGTTATATATAACTTTCACAGCATGCTTCTGAATACCCTGTTTAAATTTGGTGCTGAAAACCACTGGACTTCTGAATAGATTTCACATAAAATCCAGATTTCTGGAGGAGGCCTGGCCTGGGAGAATAGGTCCGACTCATTTTTAAGGAAATCACATAATCTGTTTAAATCTAATTTTTTATTGGGAGTACCCAAAAATGCATGAAATTCAAGAACAGAGGCAAGAGAATCCTGTTCTTCTGTCCTGAAGGTAACTACTCTTTTGCCAATATGTTATCAAACTTCTGTATTGAATGGATGTAATCAGTGTCAGAGCAGAACTAACTATTCCATCTCAGTGTGTGTGTATGGATGGTTTGGAGACAAGAAATTCCATGTAAACAAAGTGACGAGTTTTTAGACTCTTTCTTTGTAACAGTGCTGACAATACCCAGTTGAATCCTTTTTATAAGTGATGACTTCAAATTGTTTCTGATGTGTGTTCTCTCCTTGTCTCGAATATTCTTATTTAATAAAAAGCAGACACCAGAAGCCTCAAGGATGTGCCTAAGAAATACACCTGTGGGAGTTTGCCAAATTTCCTCCAGTTCAGATCTGCCCATTTAAACCCCCCAGACATGACTGATCTGGTACATATGGTGCAAAGCATGACAGCTCTCCTAAAAGTACCTTAATGGTAGAAAACTGACTCGGGATATTTGTTAGGGAAAGTAAAATCGCATTCAGCGTGTGCTCACCCAGTACCTCCTGCTGTCCCAGAGGGGACCACTGCCTACCCTGCAAGGTCACTGCTCTATGACTACTGGTTTAATCCTCTGACTGCCCTCCCTGCTGCTCCCAGGGAAAGAAGAGAATCAATGGAAGCATAATATACAGCCAAGTGTACAACAGGTTGTCTTGCCTTTGGAGTGTTGGTTGATGAGAAAATGAACGTGAGCTGGCTTCAGAGTGCGCTTGCAGCCCAGAAAGCAACCGTATCCTGGGCTGCATCAAAAGGAGCGTGACCAGCAGGTCGAAAGAGGTGATCCTGCTCCTCTACTCTGCTCTCGTGAGACCTCACCTGGAGCATTGTGTGCAGTTCTGGTGTCCTCAACATAAAAAGGACAGGGAACTGTTGGAACAAGTCCAGAGGAGGCCACGAGGATGATCAGGGGCTGGAGCACCTCCTGTGAGAAACCAGGCTGAGAAAGTTGGGGCTGTTCAGCCTGGAGAAGAGAAGGCTGCATGGAGACCTCAGAGTAGCCTTCCAGTATCTGAAGGGGGGCTATAGGGATGCTGGGGAGGGACTCTTCATTAGGGACTGTAGTGACAGGACAAGGGGTAA
>JAOSLQ010012426.1:0-10817 GCA_025629905.1 Lorius lory | reverse complement strand
GGGTCACTGAAATTCAGGACTTGGAGAAGGATCACAGGGCTGTTGGTTTTCCTTTGATAGCATTGACTTACAGCTCTCTTAACAGGAAATGAAAAGGGCCTTTTCAACATTCAGTGTGAAGTTCAGCATCAAATGCTGCTGTGGCTGTGAGAAGGAAGCTGTGGTTGAGCTCCGTGAAGAGGAACCTGTTTGGTTTATAGCTTTGCATGGCTCTGAGTTCTGAAATGAGCTGGATGGTTTCTGCTGATTCTGTCTTCCAGCATGAGATTGTCATCAAGCCTCCCAGCTCTTAACAAGGACAGATAATGTTCCTGATGGTGTGCATTGCACTTACTGAGGCTGCCCCTGCCTGTGCTCACTGGCTGGTTAATCCTTGCCTCCTATAAAAACACAGTTCGATACAGTGCACCTGTACGTGAGCACTTTGTGGTTTTACCACAGGTAAAAGAAATCATCCACCACAGGGCAACAAGAATAAAACTTGTTGGCTTCTCCTTCCAAATAAACTGGGAAATTCTAATAAAGGCAGATTGAAGGAGGTGTTTGGTATTGAGTTTTGGAGACCATCTTTCTGCTTGTTGCTTTATTCCTTGATGAAACAATTTGATGGGTTGTTTCCAGCAGCCTGAAACAGCAAACTCCTCATTTCTGTAAGAATAGTCTCACTGAGCTAGTTCGTCACTGAATCAGTCTGAAGCCAAGTATGTGCTTAATAACTTTGCCAAGTGAAGCCCTGATCCTTGCAGACACTGGGGTGTGCAGTGAATCACAGGAACTGGCAGAAGGACAAGCTGCAGCCTCAGGCTGGTTCAGCTTTGACTCAGTAGGTTTATTCCTAGAATTGTTGAACAAGCCCTTAGTAGTTTTAGCTCAACTTTTACCTGACCAGCTTCTATAAATAACTTCAGAACTCCTCAGGTGGGTCATGTCCCCATGGGATGGACCCTGTCCCATGTTTCCCATCCCACTGAATCAGCAGTCCTGCTGTTTTGCTGTGCTAAGTGCTTCTATACATGCAATATAATGACAAACATATTAAACCTGCATATAAAACCTTCAATAATCTTGCAAAAGCTGTAGATGAACCAATGAGGCTTCCTTCTTCAAGGCTCCTCTTAAAAACCAAAAAGGGCTGTAAAACCTAATCAGTGAGAAGGGAACTTTTCTCTATGCAACACCCAGTGGTACATTGATCTTGGATAAACTCACAAACAACTTTATGCAACTATTCTGTTGCTGAAAATGTTTCAAAGCAAACATTAAGATCTCCAAAATGTATTCTTTAACAGCTGTTGATTGCAGTTGCAGAATGGAGCTGCAAAATGAGGTTGCGTAGCTACTAGGGAAGTGCTAAATAGTGTCTACTTTGGAGGAAACGAAAATCAGATGAAGGGAATAGTTACTTACCACTAGGATAGAAAAGGAATAACCCTGAAAGAGTAGCAGATAGACAAGATGACTTTATAAATTAAGCAGGACAAAATCTTTTGTTGAAGTCAGTCAGGTATCCAGTCTGGTCATTAGAAGAACTGGAAGAAGCTTGAACTGAGAAAGGGGAGACTTGCCTTTGCTTGTTACCATTCACTGACCGGCAGTATTAGACCCTGAAAAAGAAAGACCTGGAGAATCCACTTATATCTACCAAAAGCAATAGGCATTGATTCCCAATCTCCCCCTCACCCATCTGTTAGCCAGTGTAAGTTCTGACAAATCATAGCCCAAAATAGCACAAAATATGCACTGTTCTCTGTGAGAAGTCTGCTGCAGCCCATCACTCCTACACCTCTGAGCAACAGAGCAGAGAGCTCTGCATTTTGGAGTTCCAAAAGCACACCAAGCGTACACCTGTGGTAATCTTAGTGGGAGAAAAGCTGCTAATAAGCTTTTCTGGAAGCAAATTTGCCAAACCAAACATAGATAAAGTGAAGAACGTAGCATTAAAAAGGCTGGTGGTTTCCAGGTGCCTGGCTCTTAACTAAATTCGACTGGAGAGCTGTTGTACGTAGGTCTGACAGGTTGGCCTTTGTCAATGGTGCCAGGATTGGTACTAGCTGATAACTGGGTTGTGGTCAACAAGGAAGCCAATGTGCTGTTTGGGTCAAGGGCCTCTTGTTACGCTGGATGTTGAGGCCAGCTGCCCATGGCAGGGAGGTTGGAACTAGGCGATCTTAAGGTCCTTTCCAACCCTTACTATTCTATGGTTCTAGGTGTAAGAAACTGTTTTCAAAAGCAGCTTGCTTCAAGCACCAAGCTCTTTAGCATCCACAAGCTGAGCTGTGCTGCAGTATTAGAAGGCAAGAAGGGTGAATTACCACAGTCCCACATGTAGATCCTGGGCTAACAGCTTTCTGGAGAAGGGCCAGATAATGAATATGCTCACAAACGATACCAGGGGAGAGATCAGAGGAAAAAGTGGATATCTGCGGTTTGGATTTACACTATCACACTGCTTCAGAAGTTAGAAACTGTAACTGTAAAAAGACATGGTCCTCTCTTGAAGTTGGATTTACTCCGTTTACATGAAATCAGTGAGGCCAGGACTTTGTTCTTGTCAGAGAAGCCAGGGTTAATGTTCTCTTCCAGCACCAGAAGTGTTGTCCATTAGGTTAACAGTCCTTGAACTCTCTCCTGGAGAAATAATTCTGAATTTCAGATGTAAATGTTATTTGATCCATGATAAGTCCATCAGCAAATGTCTCCCATCAATGATTTACTGCCCTGAGGAGTTTTCTGGCAGTGTATTTACCTGTACCTTGTAGGTCACCAGGAACTAAGAATGAGGAAGACTTCGTAGTGTTATAAACTTTTTGCTTACCTTGGCTTCTCCACCCTCTCTTAGCAAACTGCAGCTCCAGAACGCTCAGCTGAGCTTGGAAGGGAAGTATTCACACAGCAGAATCATTCTCCTTGGGTTTTACTCTTTCCTGGTGTTTTTTGTCCTTCCCATCACACTCACCTTCTGAACTGGGAAGAAATTTGAGGCTGGGCTCTGTGTAGATCCTGCACTCAAGGAGAAACTCACCTTGGCAACGAGCAAGCTGGATCCAGCTGTGGTCTGAGCAGGAGGCTGTGAAGCCAAGCGGCTACTTCCCCTTTGAGTTACTATTCAACTTCACTGGGTGGTGCTGAGAGGGAGTGGGGGGCAGTTCTGTGCCCCAGTTGACCTGTCCTGTAATGAAAGCTCAGTTCTACCTGGAAACTGGGAGGAGATCTGTCTTGGGAGCATTCTGTCTGTTCAGGGTGTAATGAGTGTTCTTCCAAAGTAGGATTTGGTTTAGTAGGGACGATGAAGATAATCAAAGTGATCAAATTAGATCCAAGGGAAGTTGGGAACTAGCAGCTTGAGGCTGGAGTAATCTGAGGGAACATCTCTGCACTGTATTTTGGGCTGAATATTCTGTTGTTTAAAGTAGTAACTTTACTCTCCTGTTAGCACTCCTTGTGACCAGGGGAGTTTGCAAAAGCTTTTGCTGTGTCCAGGTTGTTTTATTGTGATCTTCGTGATCTGTGCCTAGCTCACCGTTGCTTTGGCTCTTGTCCTTGTTCAGGTCTGCATGGCCTTGTCCTTACACACTCTTTGACTTGCAGACCACACGGGCTACCAGGCAAGTAACTGTGATCTTGATTTAGTGCCTGGATAACAGGCCCTGAGACCGGGTGAGATATGCCAGGAATCCTGCCACAAGTATATTTACTCATATGATAAATGGTCAGCTTATGGGATTTTCATTAGCAGTGAACCCTTCAGGGAAGTTACAGAAGGATAATTCTGTTCTCTCCTTACTTCCTTTCATTACCTTCCATCTCCCTGCAGCTCATGTCATTTTCCTTGTGTTTATGACTTCTTCCTTTGGAGAAAGAAGAGCCTGGTGTAGGGGATAATGAAGCATTCTTCCAGGGCTTCAGGCCTGACAGACTGTCAGCATAGGAATTTCTGCTTAAGATACTCGGTTTGTACAGAACGATCTGGTTTTTCCTGTCATTTCTCAGTTGCATAGCCCCCAAAATTTTCTGTTTTCCAGTTTTACTGGCTGGAAAAGTATGGAGACTATGTAGGGCTGGACCAGATCAGAGGTGCAGGCTGACTGAAGAAGCCATAGGTTGGGAAAATAAATAGTGCAGTCACTTCCAGTATTTTTATTGTCAGGATAGTTTCAGGTTCTTGCCTGCTGACTGTAGGTGACTGGTAAAGGTACCTTTTGCTTTTCCCACTGAGGTTGGAATGAGATTTGGCCAAGTGGTTATCAATCTAACAGTGGGGATCCACTACAGTGTGACAGAGTAAAGCCAGCAGAAAGCATCTTTACTTTCCCTGGCTCCTGATCTCAGCTCAAGCACCCCTCTATCCCAGAATCCTGGGCTGCATCCTCAGCAGTGTGAGCAGCAGGACATGGAGGGGATTCTCCCCCTCTGCATCCCTGATCCAGCTCTGGGGCAACAGCACAAGAGGGGCATGGAGCTGCTGAAGCAAGTGCAGAGATGCTGCAAGGGCTGGAGCAAGCTGCTCTAGTGGAAGGTGTCCCTGCCCATGGCAGGGGGTTGGAAATGGATGAGCTTTAAGGTCCCTTCCAACCCAAACCAGTCTGCGATTTTATGGATATGAAAGCCTATTTTCTCTTAATTACCTGGACATTTTAAGAGCATAAATACTGAGATGTATCTGTTGCAAAGTGTATTTAGCAGAACAGCCTTGCAGGAAGGTGCAGGGTGTGAGGGTGCACACAGGTGCCTCCCATCTGAGGCTGCTGGCATAATAAGACCCTCACATTAGCAGTCATTGGCCACAGCTGAGTGGGGTTTATATCTGGGTACAGACTTGCCTGTGCTCTTCCTCGGAGCAAACAAAGGGTTTTTGTACTGCTGAATTTGTGCTTTTATGGGCCATGGTCGTGGTAAGTTTTCAGGCAGTATTTGGGGGTTGGAGTGGGCACTTTGTTGTTCTTAAGCCTTTACCAGTTATGCTTTTAAGCTCACTTTCATAGAGATCTTGTTGGAGGTGTTGTTACTGTGGTTTTTATAGGGGTCTGCTAGAAAATTCATGTTTGTCCTTTAATACAACATACCATGTAGCTCTGAATGGGCTAGTGGGCATTCTCCTTGAAATACCTGACTAAACTCTACAGGGCTTCAGCTGCACCAAGCCAGCTGGAGTTGAGTCCAGTTGAGCTTTGTTTCCAAAATAGCATACTTAGTAATGTGAGCATTTAAATGGTGCCAAATGAGCTTTGAAGATAGCATCTGACAGGTAACAAATGGTAACTTGTGCTGCTGTAGTGTTTGTGGTTAGTCCAGAGAATCTGTTGTAGCTAGACAAGTGCTTGTGTTAAATACCTGGTCGTCTGGCATTTCTGTTTATGTGGGTTTCATTTATGGCCTTTAATTTTGCACCTTTTCAGCTGAAAGAAGAGATTTAATTCAAGACACTTATTTCACAATGTGGAGTTGAAGGAAACTTGGTTACTCTCTGAGCAAGAAATAGAGTGTCATAATGAATGCAAACTACGTTGTGCTCTCTGGTACTGTTACCTGGAATTAGATGAAATGAGTGATTATGGGGTGTGCAGTGCTGCCAGAGAATATCTGCTCCCAGGGGGATTTCACTGGTGGGTCTGGACTAGTTTTCCAGTCATTGCAAAATCCTGTTTTGGAAAAAGACCATGAGGTGACCTGGTTAAAGCAGGTGTAGTAGGGCATGACCTGGGAGGAGGCGGATTTCCCTCTGTGAAAGCCTCTAGTATCAGAAGGAATGAATGCAGCCAGCTTCACAGTGTCTGGGAGTTTGTGTCAGGGATGGGGCTGGAGCAAATCATTGGAGTCCCTGCAAATCAGGATGTACTGGATTGTGTAATGGCAGTGTAATTGTAGTCTAAGTGTAGCATTGTCTCCTTATGGCTTATATATGTGTTTACATGAATTTCCTTCACTACATCACATTTGCGGAACTCATTGTCCTTGTGAGTCACCAGCCCAGAGTTCTTTGTGTGTAGAGCAGTAATCTCTGGAATTACAAAGATAAATGGCCTCTCTGTTAGGTTTGTCTTTCTAGCATTGTTGTAATCATTCCTATTTTCAGTAAGTGTTGACACTGCAGTGAGAACAGCAGTTACCTGCAAGTGTTAGTAGGAGAAGATTAATTTCTGTGTTTTCCCTCCTCTTCTAGTGGAGAGAACACACAGGCCAGCAGTGCCTTTGTGTCTGTATTGCCACCAGAAAAGGTAATAAGAAGACTTTTCACTATATGATTTGGCTGCAGGCTTCATCTCAAAATGTGAGCCCTGCTTATGAGTTTATGATGGTAAAGGCACTCTCCACCTCATAGGCATCCAGGTCTTCACTGTGTCTCTCCAGTCTCAGTATCACAAGCTCTCTCAAACAGTTCTTCAGCTCTTGTATTGTATTATGTATTTAGAAAGGTAATATGGAGAATTCCTAGTTGTTATTTTGGGAGGGGATGAGTACCCTACATGAGGTCTGCAAAACTGATTTACAGTGAGAAGGATGTGCTGTATGCATAGTTGTTGCTGAAACATACATACTACTGCCAGCGTATGTAGTAGTGTACATACATATTGAAGGGTAGTATGTCTACATATATACTACACTTAGATATTACATGTGTCTCTTCTGCTACAACCAAAATAGCTTTGTATTTGAACACACGGGAAAATTCAGACCTGCCAGCCTTAAATACTCTCTTTCTGCTGTGCTGCAGAGTAGCCCCTTGCCTTAAGCCAGCTCTCCCTTTCCATCTTGCTGGCCTCTTGGCTGGAATGTGGGAATTGTCTAGTAACAGAGCAGGTGAAAGGGGAAAGGTGCTTGAGTTTTTGGGAGAGCTAGTTTAAACTAGAGAAAGCTGTGCAAAGAAGTAAAAGGAGGTAAAGGAAAGCTGTGAAGTGCAGCATAATCAGTAGGGACATCTGACCTGTATAGTCCGGCTGGGGCTGGAGCAAGAAAGCATGGTTTTCTGTTGAAGAAAGATTTCTCAGTTTATGAGCTAGTAGATTAACTCTTGGCGTGCTTGCAGCAGAGTTGTAGGCTGAAAAGAAGCAGCCTGTTTGAAGGTATATTAACTTGCAGTTCAAATCTGCTTCTTTCCATTGCATATCTGTGAGTTGTTGCTGCTTACTAGACTGAGAGAGAGCAATGCTTTTTCCTGTTGACGCTGCAGCACTGACTAAAGGAATTTACAAGTGAGACAAAGTGGAGGAATTGCATTTTCTTTCTGTTTTAGGCTTTAGCACACATGGGCCATGGCTATGGTTCCTACATGTTTTCTCATGCCTCGTATAAGAATGGCATGCATGTAGTACTAAGAAACCTACACAATGTTGAAGGCTGCTTGTGATACAGACCAGGCAAGGCTAAATGGAAGAGATGTACATATACCAGGAAAGTAAATTATTTTCCTTCTCAGCTATCACACAAAGAGCTTGCCAGCTCAGTTTTTCCAGTTCTGGATCGTAGTGTGCATATTCTGCCCAGGTTTGGAATGTAGCTGGATGTCTATAGCCACTAGAATGAGAAGATGCCATGCCATGGTGAATGTCTTTAACCTGCTCACAAATGAGATACAAAACAGATTAAAGGGAGTAAATGCTGCAGCACTAAGTGTAAGAATTGATGTGTGATACTGCCACTTGAAAACCCTCATGAGATTGAAGGTGTCTGTGTATGTTTATTTCAGTTTGCAAATGGATTGTATTATCGTCTTTGCACTTTTCCTTGGGTATAGACTCAATGTTTGATGGGTACAGTGGTGCTTTCTGACTTTATTGGGTTAAATGAGGCCTGTGTTTGAGGACAGTTCCACATTCATTTGCATCAGATAGCATAACCTCATGCCTTAGTTAAGATGTTAACAGAGGATCATTACGCTGGACTGTCCCACATGTGCTATTATGCAATGACCTGTCTTGTCCTGTGCAGTCCAGACTTAATAGTTCTAATGAATACTATGCATGCCAGTGAGAAAATGTAGGATTCATTCTTTCCACACCTGTTTGTCCATTTTACCTTCATGGTTTTGAGATCTTTTGTAATACTGGAAAGTCTCAAATGTAGAAACAGTGAATCTACCTCAAGGCATTCATGGGCTTTGCCCTTCCTGGAAATGATGTTAATCTTCCTATTTCTTAGCTTTTCAGTTGCTTTGCAAACCTGATTTGGACTTTACTCAGGCATTGATAAAATGCAGCAGATTGCAAAGTACATCTTGTGCTCTCAAAGAAGATGTTGTGTGGTGGAGTCACAGGCAGCCAAACTATAGAGGTGTTGGGGTGCATACTACTCTTAGTCCCTGGAGAGGGCTTTGAGCTAAAGCAGCATTTGAAATGCAAAGGAGTATTTGACTTGGAGATATAAGTTTGCTACTTTTCCAGATATGACTATGACAGAGTTGTTTTGCTCTTAGGAGCATATGTTGGTGCTAAAATGGATGCATTCCTTCAAGTTTTCCTCTCAAAACTTCTTTGTTTCCTCCCAGTTTCTTTGCCTCTTCTTTGAGCCAAGGACATCCATGTGTCAAAGTTCTCTGATACTGGGGAGGGTACATTTGTCAGGCAAATACCGAATGGTTTGTGATAGGCAAAAGAATGTTCCTAGGAAAATACTGAAGAAGGCAGACTATTTTGGCCTTGAAATCCTGGGGAATTCCTCTTCTGTAGCTCTGTGGTTTTGTCAGTTTCTTGCTGTGTTGGCTGATGCTGATGTTCTGTGTATACAGTTTGTGTGTATACGCTTTCCTGAGTGTGTTTTTGTTTTGCCTTAGCAGCAAAGTGATCTGTTGACTGAGTATCAAAGGGAGGCCAGAAACAGACCAGGGTCCAGCTGGCAGTGGCAGTACTCTGCTGTCCTTCCAGAGTGATGTGTTTGAGGTGATAACTATCAGCAGTTAGAGCACAATAAAAGACATTTCTGCTTGTAAGAATTTGCTGTATATTGGGTCTTCCGCCAGCAGGAGAAATCAGACTCTGTAGGTGTTTTTGTAGAGCAGCCACTGCATTTCTCAGTGTTCTTGGAGCTTTGTGTATTCTGTGAGTGAAGAACCTGCCCGGTTTTCTTTGCCACGATTTTCTTTGGTTTTAGAAGGTGTTATTTTGGTTTCAAAGTAGACCAGATTCTATATTCTGCTATATTCTTCCCTGGTACTGCGCAGTGACTGCCTCCATGTTGTGCAAAAACTGCTCCCCTTGTTTTCATTCCTCTTCCTGTCTCTATTTGAACATGTCATTTTGGCTAAGGACTGCAGATGTATAGCTGGTGGAAAGTGGGCTATGTTGCTCCCCCATCTCATATTTTTCCTATCTTTTAAGCAGAAGACAAAACAAATCAGTCCTGACTATGACAAATGACAAGGTGGTGAAATGACTCAGCTTGGCACCCCACATACTGGTTGGTGCATTACCAAGTGATAAACAGCACATATAGCTGCAATTTGGACTCACCCATTGTTTACATCCTTATTTTCTGTCACTCTTCCTTCTTCCTTTGTAACAATGTCTGTATGTGAAAAATGCTGGTAGCCGATATAATTGATACTCCTGTAATACCCAGCCAGGTATTAAGGAAAGGAGCTTTGAGGAAGAGGCTCATGAAATGCAAAGTAGCTGCTATCATAAAGGCATGTACTTTTGGGAAGAGGCTTTAAGCTGGGAAACGCTCCATTTTCCCCTCCCTCAGTTCTTCCTTGGTTTTGTTTTTTATTGGTAATCCCTCTTGCTGTTTCTGTTTCTTATAACAGTTCTCCTTCCGCCTTTGTGTCTTCTCTAAAGCTTGTCTAGGCTTGTATTTAAATGCTAAATATCAACACACATTATTTATCGTTCGCCTTTGTCTAAACAAGGTATGGTACCTACTGGTTCTTGTTAAAATGACCATATTAAAGAACTTTAACTCATAGAATCATAGAATAGTTAGGGCTGGGAAGGACCTTAAGATCATCAAGTTCCAACCCCCTGCCATGGGCAGGGACACCTCACACTAAACCATGTTACTTAAGGCTCTGTCCAACCTCGTCTTAAACGTCGCCAGGGATGGAACATTCACAACTTCCTTGGGTAACCCATTCCCGTATGTATCTAATGCATGCGAAGGTCTATTTTGCCATAAAGACTGGAAAGTGAATGTTGAATTTGATGTCTCAAAGGGTTCCAGACAGCCAGTTGTGTCTTGGTATTCAAGATGTGTTTATCAAAACTGAACAAGGGTTTGAAGTATGTTGGTCTGTTCATGGGGGCAAAAAAGGATGTGTGCTCCTCCTTCCTTTTTGCCCTGGCACAGGTCAGGTCCTTTCCTGTTCCACTCCATTTCTCATAGTCTTTATAAGAAGATAAAAAGGAGAATTGTTTTCTGGAAAAAGTTTTATTATCAAATTACTGCTATACAGCATTTTTACCCTTGCTAAGGGAATACAGGTTTATGTATGCACTTGCTTGGAATTCGGTTCCACCAAAACAAGAAAATCGTCAAACACCACCTTTAGTGCAAATTAATGCCTTGGATCATATGGATTTTCTGTCTTTTTTTTTTTTCCCTTTACATGTGTTTTCCTCTTGGTGTTCTCCAAGTTTGAATGAGGGAAAATTGTGCTTGTCACAAAAATAGGTAGCTTTCCAATTTCGAGACAAGTGTCAGCGTTACAGTACAGTGGGAGGTGATTCATCAACCTCTGAAGTCCTTATTTCTTCTCATATGCATGAAATTCCTTCACCCCATCATGGGGCGAACCCATGCTTGATATTGCACAGACAGGACATTCAAGCAGCAGAGGCTTTGTCAGGAGGGGGAGAAGCTCTCCGTAAGGAGGAAGAAGACCAGTG
>JAOSLQ010012420.1:25571-42344 GCA_025629905.1 Lorius lory | reverse complement strand
ATTACGTAATTTTTTTCTTTTGTTGTTTTTTTTCTCTCTACTTTTTTGTTTCTGTTTCTTTTTTTCATTAAAAAAAAAAAAAAGTGGGAATCCTTTAAAAAAAAAAAAAGTGGAAATCCTAAAAAAAAAAAGTGGGAATGCATTCTAATCAGCCTTTGAACTGGGACTGCTATTTTGAACTTTAATTTAAAAAAAATATATATATATTTATTTTATTTTTTTTTTTTTTAGCTTGAAATATAAGATTTTGAAATCAAAGCATTCAAAGCTGTACAGTTACTCAGTGCTACTGACAAGTTATTAAATGGGTAATTCCTCCAAGGGAGGATACCAGGTTACCACCTCTGTGAAGATTTGTTGTAGAACACTGTAGGGAAGCCTGTATTAGGGTGATGAATTATCTTTGCCCAGAAAATGCAACAGTCTGTAGCAGTGTAATCCAGGTAATTGGCATGTGCAGAAAAATGTTCTTTCCTAAAGACTTTTTCCATTGCACTTTTCTCTGTGTTTAGTGAGCGTTAGACCAAACATTGATTGCAACAGTACTATATATTTGGCAATACTTGGAAATGCTACAGTCATTTCCCTTTTCTCTGAGGCTGTAGGTTCCTAAACATCCTTATCTGCACTGTAATTGGTGGTAAACATCTCTGTTCATAATATTTGCTTAAATCAGCTGTCTACAGTATGAAGTTCTGCATATTTCTTCATTATTATGCTTAGAGTGAGACTACTTGTTTTTTATTTCTTGAGATTTAAAAGCAGAAATATCTAGAGTTAATATGGAAGTATGAAATAGAGAGAACTTGAGAGAAAAGCCTCCAAACAACTTAGTCTCTAAAGGCTTTTGATCATACAACGGTGAGACTATTCTTTTACCACCCATCTATACAGAAAAGATCAGGCTAATCTATTTTTACAGTTTTGTTTTGACTGGCTCTAATTATAAACAGACCCTTACTTTGTTTTTTAGACCGGATATACAATTTGCATTTGTTATTCTGTGTCTATCATCATCTATACACCTAGACTGGATGTGGAAGTCATGAAAGCAGCAGTATAAAAATAGAGTAGGAAACAGAGCATGAATTTTGTCACTTTTATCAAGAAAGCAGGCTGACACAGCTCTTATGTACAACGTAAAATGATCTAACTATCAGCTTTTTCAAAAACAACAACCAAAAAAACCCAAAACCAAACAACCAAACCTCCCCCCCCAAAAAAAAAGAGCCAACCAAATGGCAGCAAACAAACAAAAACCCATCAGACCATCTGTCCAGTATTTTTTTAGGGAGCCTGAATAGGTCAACAGTTTCCATGGTTGGATTCAATTAATTGCCATAGTGTTTTTATTAATCTAAGTTTTTATCTTGTCAAATTTAATGTATTTGAAAAATTGCTATTGTTTTGATGTTATAAATTTTTATTCACATTAAATAAACAAGGGAAGAATGAGAGAGAATTCTGCCAATTTAGCCATGTTATAGTTTTTTTATCTATCTTAAGAGTAGCTTTGAATGATTAATGTGAGCAAATACCCTTTAGTGTTGCCTGCCAGTAGAAAGCATACCTGGGCTTGTTCAAGTGCTGTTAATGAAAATGTTAAAAGCAGTGATTTGTTATTGCTGCTGCCATGAGTTGCAGGTTTATGAATCATGTGATCTGATGAAATACACTGTCATTGTGCATGTGGTCACATAAAAGAAAAATCAAGCAGGAGCAAGATCTCTACCAGTTAATAATAAATTTATTTGGGGAAAAGACCCTCTTGTCCTCCAACATTGGGATGCAAACACACACACAAAACCAATCTTTTGGTTACTTCTAGAAGGAAATGTAAAGTTAACACACCTGCCAGCAATAAAGGTTGCTAGACTCATGAGCTGTTAGCAAAATAAATGCTAAACATTTAATGACATAAAGATGCTTTTATGGGTCCCTCTATGATTTCTCTGAGCATTCTGTGTGGATGATTTTTTCCTTTTTTTTTTTTTTTTCCTTTCCCTGAATAATCTCCTTTTTGCAGGGAGAAGGATTCTGTCTACCAGCACACTACCTGACCAACCTCTTTGTTTAACCCCTTCAGAAGGCCGCATGTGAAGCCTGTTTGGATGTGGAAAGGTATCCTTGGTCAATAGAGGCCTTTTTCACTCACAGACCAGCACCTAGGTCTTCTGAACTTCTTTCTAATCCAAACAGAAATGGGAAGGCTTTTCATAGTATAGCCCTTGTTTATTTTTTGTCTTCTGCTCAGGTTGGCTTCTGTCATGTATCTGCTTCCCTGCAGGGACTGCTTTTTAGTAGTTTCTCCAGTTTTTCTTTGCTGTGAGGCTGTGGCATCTGCAGGGTCAATCAAGCCAAAGTCCAATGCACCGTACATACATCAGCTGTTAAAGAGCAGCAAGAGTTGCTGGATTGCCAATGGAGTCCTTGCTTGCTGAAAGTGTTTTTATGAGCTTACAATTCACACAATTATATGATAATCCATTTACATAGGGTCAGTGTAAAAGGAAAGAGTTTTCTTCTATACTAACAATCACTTTTCTTACAAGACTGAAGTTACCTTAATGCTTTCTATAGTAGTGTAGATTGTGCTCAGACTTGCTTTGCATTCAGCTTCAGACATGAACATAAATTCTGGCTTGAAAATTTTATTAAAATTATGGGCAAAAAGTATTTGTGTAACCTTAGAAATTGATGATAATTTATAACATGATCACTTTAGTTCATGTGTTGACATCAGAGCACTCATAGACAATCAAAGTTTACCAACATAATGTCATACAAAGCCAGGCATCATATTATGCATTTTGAAGCTGTTGACAAAGATATTTATCTGTCATCAGTAAATCACTGTCCCTCTTCCCTAATGTAACCTATATTGTACACTGCAATAATACCACTGTTCAGAGACCCGAAACAATGTTCATTCTTTCAGGAGGGATTGAGACTTTTCCTTAAAATATATTCACAAATAATATCTTAATACATGGTTAAGAGGAACATTTTAAAAGAACCACTATAGTTTTTCTTCATTACAATGTAGATGCCACAGAAGGGAATCCCAATTGTTTGTTCACTGTCTGCACTGACCTATGTCTTCATGGTTGCCTTTAAGGAAAAGGCTTAGACATTCACTTTGAAAAATCATGGGAAGTTCTCAGGAAGAACAAAAACTTACTGTGGTTAAGTGAATGGCACAAGGAATAGGTGTGAGTTTTCCATAGAAAGACTAGGCTTTCCAAACAGAGGTGAGACAATGACGTCACAAAAATTGCCTTTCAAAACTAGGCAGACATGTTACAGCTTAAAGTAATTCAGAACCATAAACTAGCAACATGATTGAAGTAATCTCAGTTAAATAAATGTATCCAACTGAACGAATACTTCATTTCTCCTGCAAAATCATTCTAGAGGATCAGTGTGATGCTATTAGGGTTTATGTGGCTGATGTCAGAATTACTTGCTGTTTGTACTCCTTGGAATAACGCAGCTTGAGAGGATGCTAGAAAGGTCCCTCATATCTATGGCTTTTAGTGTCTATGCTGAGGTACATTAAAAGAATTAAACGACTCCAGTTTCAATGAGATTTGAGAAGTCAGATTGTTTTTCAAATGTAAACCAGACTACTTCAATACTTGTTCAATGAATCAGCAAGCTGTCTCTTACAGCTTATGCATGAGAGAAAGAGCCCTGTTTGTGTTACAGTATGATGTTCAAATGTCAGGCTTGCTTGTATCTAATTACTAGGGTGACTGAAGGGAAAGAAATACATTTTTGTATCTATGTCCAGAAAAAAAAAGACAACCTACTAATGAGTCTTATCACTGGAGATAAATTCAAGATACACTGGTAGTACTGTAGTATACCATAGACCAATTATCTCTCTAGATTATGTTGCACATCATAATTGTATGTATGTATAATGTATGAATACTACACTTCATAGGTTAAGCAAATCGCTGTACTTCATAATGTATCATCTATCACTTTGGAAGAACACAAGAATAAAACGACAACAAAAAAAGTCAATACAGCAATGCAGATATTTTTTCTTTTGCGTTATGTATAGACAAATATACATTTATTTTCTAGCAGCAAAATTATTTTTTTATTTCAGGCCTCTCCAAACAGGAATACTGAAAATGTTATTAGAGTTCTAAATATCAATAAAAGACTATAAAACCCTAGACAATCCTTTTCAGCTGAAACTTCTTTATACTTAGTTTTCACTAGCTTTTAGGGCTTCATTGATGGGAGAAGAAAACAAAATCGGAACTGTTCCATGGGAAAATAAAGGGAAGAGGAAAGATAGTGCCTTATCAATTCTAACATAAACAAAACAGTTGAGAAGATTAGTAGTAATATTTGTCTACTGCCCAATTTCTTCTGTCTATTTTAAAATTTTAACATTTGTATGCCACAAAAAACCTTTCTAAATTTTCAACCTTTCTATTTAATTTACCATCGAATTGCTGCCATTGTTTTGAAGGCTGTGTATGAGGTTTTGGTAGAACTTTGATTCAAGAAACCGTGGATAGGAATCTCTTTCCATGTGCATGTAAATTATTCTCTGTGCTTCTTCAAAACAGGACTGTGTTGGCTCTTGAATATTCCTTATAATTGCTTTCCTCGCAGGACTGTCAATGTTAATCTGAAACAGAAAAGAACACTACTCAAATATTACTGAACATATGCAAAGGAAAGGTAAGGAAGATTGAATTTAGAGGACTTTTATTAAATGCCTTTTATTTACATCTTTTCATATACCCTTTAATTTCAAATCAGCACCTAACAAAAAACATTGATTTTAGCAAAGTGGATTTCTCCTTATACTGCCAGAAAATCCCATCTTATCAGTTGACCAATTTGCTCTTCTTTTGTTGTTTGATTTGGTAAGACATATGTTAGTAGCTGGATGAGTAGTTTGCTCCCTTGGGGACAAGAAGCGTGGGAGCTGTCTGAATTTCCCAGGTTGTCCCACATCCTTAATGGAAAAGCCAGCTTAAACCTGACTATTGTGATCAGTGGATGTTGAGAGTAGTGGTAAAGTCATTGCTGGGCTCATATGCATAAAATAGGCCCTAGACTTCAAGCCTTAAGGAGGTTAAGTAAGATCCAAATACATACTATTTTAAGAGGGAGGAAAAATTATACATCTTTTTTTAAATGTCCTTATTTAAGCCCATATATTTCATTGATGAATTTGTGGTTGACAATACTGACATTTCTTTTTTTGGAAATGCAAATGTCTTGCTGAGTTTCCTATAGCTGCACACACTAAAAATAAAATAAAGAAGAAAACCACAAAAAAAATGCATTTTCTTGCCAATTGACACTTAAAACCAGCAGAGGGAACTTTCAAATTTCTTTAAGTTTTGTATTACTGGGAATGGTTTAGTCATTTAAAACAACAATTGCTCTCAGCCAGCATCTGAGGATGCAGCTGAGTTGGCTTTGGCTTCCCTTCAGTGTCAACAGGGAAGTTGCATTTTGAGATTCTATAATAATTTTATTTTCATGCGTAAACCAGCCTGATTTTTCAGTTATGTTCACTCTGCCAGAGGCAGCAACAGCAAAGCCAGATTGAGCTTATTTTTTGCAAGGAAAGTAATAAGCTGGAATAGTTGAAGGTCATAAAGCATGACTGATTGTGCAGGAGAGACTCCTGTTTGTATTGTCACTTGTCAGGAAAAAAAAATCACTCTCAAACATTTTGTATACAGATCTGCTCTGTTTTCCCTAAATCTTGTATTGTTGGAAGCAGAAAACAATTCTGTCGTGGAACCTTTATTTTTGCCCATTTTATAAAGGGGACAGCACTGGGTGGAGTTTTTACTTTATCTATTTATATTTACTCTTGCAAAGACCAGAGTTATATATACCTGTAATAATGGCATGATGCAAAAGCTACTGGAGTGATATCAATGGCTGCTGGATCAGATGCTGAAAAGATCAGACCAGATCCAAGAACTTGGTTATTAATCTAGTTTTGCCTTTTGCTTGTATCTTTGGTGGATATAGTTGAAAGATTTACCTATTGTCAAGATGTGAAGACAAGTATTAAAATTCTGGGTTCAAACGTTTGGGGAGGATGAATTGCTACAGTTTTCACTCTCAGTAATACAAGAGGTGTTTTCACTTCCTGGATACCGGAGGTGCTTGGCGTTTGTAAGCAATATTACACACCAGGCATTTCTATTTGAGGAGATAAAGTGCATGTGTTATTGTGTCACCTCTTTGGGAGCCTGGGGCTGAATGTAACTTGTAAAAAGTTTCCTGGCCATTGAAATCCTTTTCCTTTGTGATGTGATCTTCTTATAAGCTTCGCAAGCAAGCCAGAATTCTATATTTTCATCACTGTGCTCTGTCTTCAAGTAGGTCTTGTAAATCACAGGCCCATCTGTAAATATTTCAGAAGCCAAATTTATGTACCATTATATATGCATTACCTTTAGAGTCCTTCGAAGGCAACAGAGATGTTTACAATGCAGTATATTTCTTGATTGTACACCTAAAAATATTCTTAATAGATTGTGTTAAAGTAGGGAATTAAACACTCTAATTCACTCTGAAGCCCTACACCTCAACACTGCATTTTCCTGCACATGCAGAACTCCCTTTAGCTTCAATGGCATTTCACTATGCAGAGAAGAGACAGAGCACAGAAAACTTTATTCTTCATGGTCTCTGTGAACGCTATCAAACATATCCAGACTGACAAGTATTTTTAAATTCCAGTTCCACTTTTCTACAGAAGATACCTAAGTATTATCAAATAATCATGATTTGACTGATAAAATAAGATATGCTTTTCTTGGTGTAAGAACTTGGAGAAAAAACAGTTACCAAAAAAAGGAAATAACTTTTCTTGCTGCTGTAATAGAGTGAAGTAAAGCAGTTAAAAGAATACTGTCTTTAGCAAATAAGTGGTTCTGAACCTGAGGATGTCTTTGAAACACCTGAGAATGGAGTTTGCGAGTGGCAATCAGTGAGATCTTGCTGAAGATTAAATTCCTGAAGTGTTAGACTTGCTTTGGACAGAATTAGGTGATAGAGTCATTAAGATGCCTCTAGCCAGAAGAACATTTATGAGGCTTCACTCAGTGCTAGCAGTTGAGCAAGAGTGGTACTTACAGTACAAAGATGTACTTTGAGGGTGAAGCCTAAGATAGGCAAATACTTCACCTGCCTTTCGTAGAGAGCTGCAAATCATAGAATCGTTAAATCCATTGGCTTTAGAGTTTCTGGCTTTTCACTTGTGTACACTTTTGCACTTTCTGACTCTGTTAAGCGTTTAGATTAATTCAAAATCAAGTAACAGTGCCATCTAAGTGCAGTGAATGACGTATTTAAGAAGGGCAGCATCCACCTACTGCTGGAAGCTATCAGCATTTTATTTAAAGCAAGCTTTCTTGCTAGTGCAGCACTTGGGGCTTTCATGTTTCCGAACACTGCTTGTCATCTGTCAGAAATGGTGATTGCTTGCATCCCTGCCTGCCTGTGCTGTAATTTTGTCTTTTAAGTGTTTTCTGTTGTGCACTTTCTCCCTGTGATTTATCTGAAACCTCTTATATTATATATTTTCTTGTATTATGTATATTATATATATTTTATATATTATATATAATATGTAAATATATTAGGTTGTTTACTGGTAAAGATTGTAACATCAAGATCTTTTTCTTTATAGTTGTACACAGAATGTACAAATTCTGTCAATCTTCTTGCTCTTTGTAGTTTGTTTGCAGTTTGAAAATTATGCCAGTCCTTAGGAATAAACTTTAGAGGCTTGTGCTGTAACTCTGTACATGAGTTTCTCATCAGAGTTCTTTTAAAAAAGTAGTTCAGTAGTGATGTTCTACTGCAAGAAATTTATGAGAAATGTGGAGAGCTCTGAGCCCTGAATGAGGCAGGGAGATGCTGGAGTGAGAAAGTTCAGATTTGCTACTGCAGTTACAGTTCTTGCCATACCTGAGATGAGGGTCTGAGTTATCTGCCAGGGCATTATGCTGTATAGATGTGCCATTAGGTATCGTGTCTTTGCCATCCACAGGATTTTCCAAGTCAACTTTTCTTTCATTTTCTTCTAATGTGTATTGCTATACAGTGTTCTAAGTGGGAATATGGCAGGTAAACCTGCCCTATTATGTGTCTTTAAAAGAACTACGTGTCCTTGCAGAAATGGCAAGTTTGGGAAAACATTTACAGCAAGCTACATTTATTTTCAGTTTTATGCATACTAAGCATGTCACACAAAGTTGGTTTTCATTAGTTGCATATAAACCAGAGTACATTATACTGCATGACTTACTGATTTTGCTTCATGAGAACTTTTTTCAGTAATCTGCCTGGGAAACAAACATACAATTACTTACATTTACTTGCTAACAGCTTTTCAAAAGACTGGGACCATTGCAGCACTTCCTCCAAAGACACTCTTTATAAAAAAGGAGATTATTGTAGGATTAGCTGTGGTTAAATGCATAAAAAAATAACTGAAATTACATTATTGAAAATCTGTCTCTAGTTTAAATAAGATCTGTATAAAACTTTTATTTAAAAAGGTTTTTCTGAGCATCTTAGATCTTGTGTTTATTATGCTGCATTAAATATTCTTTTTGCTGTAACAAATGTAGTTCCATCTCAAGGTATGCCCATGTAGTTCTTCCAGATATGGCGTTTGCTTATTTAAATTGTGCTTAGGAGAAACACAAGGAAAGCACTAGATTTCTAGATAGGAGCTTCTTTGGGACAGGAATCATTATGTATACTTTATGAAATGTTGATGTTTGTATTTAGTAGCAAAGTCTTAAAGGGCTCAAGATCTTATTGTAATATTTACAGGCCTTTGACATCTAAGTTGGCTGATCAGCTGAGAGCTGAATATAAGCTCTGAACATAAGGTAAATAATGCAAAGTTAGTACAATCTTGGTTGTAAGGGACTTCCATTTTTCTCTAGTTGTTTACAGTATAGTATGACACATTGTTACTTATCTAGACAGTTCTTGGTGGTGATTAAAATCAGATTTCTTTCTTTCATGTTTACTATTCTTAAGCAATAATTTCATAAGCTTGTAGGAGTCTCCTGCCTGATTCTGGGAAAAAGTATGGAAGTAGTGAGGTGTGAGACTAAACAATTTAAGGAAAAACAAATGTCTGAGGGCCAATAGCTCCATTTAAGTGCACGTAGCTCCATTTACACCAACTGATTTTTAAGTGTTGCAGTTATAGGACATCAATGCTGGTAACTTGGAAAAAATGCTTATGCTTATATTAGGAGAAGAAGACACAAGGGATATATTCCAGTGGGTGCTTTCCATTGTGCGTCAGACAAACCTGGGAGGATATCCCTCTTCATTGAGTATTTTGTTTTCATATGAGCTACAGTTTTGACAACAGCAGCTCAGTATCACAGAACACTTTGTAAAATTTTAGTTAAAAGTAAAACTGGTTTTGGTTTGAGTGCTGCACGATGCTTCATAGATTTCCGCTGCACATCAGCTATTAGAAGCTTTGTATCTTTTTTATTGGTGAGCACCCATTTATTTTTAATTTGATAAAATTCTCTATTTCTCTGAAAGAGTGCATGCTGGACTCACTGATTGTTTTGTCAGGCTTTCCTGATCAGTCTGACCTGGTCAGAGAAATATATTGTAAGAGAAATTTTGCACTACCAGCTTCTGGTATCCATAAATCTCTAGTAGCTCTTGCCAGTAAAAGATACTGTTTTTTCCTTCTCATGGGCTATCAGCCTCTTCTCTCTATAAAATCCTGAAGCATGTTGTTATGGGGAGTGAGAATCTTTATTTCTTTGAATGATTTTTGCCTTAAGAGCTGCTTCTGAGTCATATTCACTGTTACTGATGCAAATGTTTTTTCATTTGTCAGCAATAACATTTGTATGCAGAATAAATGGCAATCTTTTCTGTCTTACTAAGCATCATCAGTGGGGCCATTGTATTTCTATTTCTGATTATTTGTCTTTACCATTAATCTGTGAAGCAGAAAGAGTGCTGCCTGGTGAGGCAGCTGACACAGAGGAAAACCTTTTTCCTTTTTTACTTAATTTTTAAAATTGGGAAAGTATAAACCAAATGTATATAACAAAGGCTGTTGTAGGGTCTTGTGGGAGCTATCGTTCATTTATTGTACCCTCTCCAGTGTGAGGGGTTCTCCTGGCTGCTGCTACATGGGAGAGCAGTCCTAGTTCAGGAGGCACTTTTGGAAATGCTATGCTGTCTGGATTTCTGTCACTTAACGTCACACAAAAACCAGTTTCGGGAGTCATCAAGCACACCTCAGCATTGTTGTGGAGGACACAGCATGTTGGATGGAAGCATTTCATCACCCTGATGTGACACGCTGACCAAAAGTTCCAGCTATGATTGGCCTTCACTGAGGTTGGTGGCAGCTAAGGGCTTGCAGGAGTAACCTGGACATGTCTTTTATCCACCATGTCTTCAAACTTTGCCAACAGTCTGAATTCTTCTAAACTATTGACCCAAAATACTTGTCTTACAAATTCTTCACAGGCCCAAATCTGGACTTAATCCAAGGATTAGTTTAGGCCTATACCTATTTAATATAAAAGAGGTTTCCACTGGGATGTACCTTTCTACCACTAGGGAAATGGCACTTGGTTCTTTCTGTGCTATAAAGGAATTGGACATATGAAGGTGATCAGCAGGAGTAGTTGTGAAGATGTCGCACTTTCTTGCATGATTTCAAGCTTGCAAAGTAAACTTCCACTCTGAATTTTAATATTTTTTTGTCTGTCCTACTCAGCTGCACATACTACAGAACATAAACAGCTCATTGGTACTTACTTAGAACTGATCCCATTTTCTTCTGCTCTGAATACCTTGCAAAGCCAACAAGTACTTGGACTCATCCTCCTAAACATGAAAAATATGTGAGTTTTAAAGCTGCTGTGCTCAGTTCTGGCTGTCTTAAATTCCACTTATAATTAAGTCTCCATATAGCCCTGTAACCAGTTCTAGCAGTATAACACATCTAATCTTTATCTATGAGTCATGGCTGAAGCATTAGACTAAAATATCTCTTTGAATTTTGCAAAACCTTAGAAATAATTATAAAAAAAATCAAGTAGTCCAATGGGTGTATCTCTCTCTCTGCTTCTCCAATTTTGAAAGGAGATTACAAGTTTGAACCTGACCCAAAGCAGAGAGAGGCATCTTTTCCCTGAAAGTTCAGGGTGACCTGAATTGGAGACCAGAATTCAATGTGAACTGGACAATACTGAGTAAATTAAGTGTCTGAGATTAACACTGATATTTGTCCAGCAAATATCTCAAAGTCAATTAAAAAACACTAGAACACTTGCTTTTGTATAGAGATTATAACTATAAGAAAGGGTGTAATATCTTATTGGTTATGAGGCAGTCAAGAATATGTTTGTCTGAAAAACAAAATATAAAAAAAACTATCTTGCAACCTCGAGTATGCTTATTTTTTCTCCTTTGGCTTTCAAGTGATGCCAAATTATTTGCCAAGTTTACATAGAACAGTAAGTAAGTTTTTATAGACCCGCCTGAAATAACAACAATAGTTTTTATTTATTTAAACTCTGTTTCTTTCAGGTCTGCACATACTACTCCTAACACCAATTTTTTCATTCAAACTGAACACAGAACAAGACTGTATCTCCCGTAATTCTGAACCTGTGAAATCACAGCATTTACCTTTAGTCTTATTTTCCTTATTTGCCTGACATCTATATCCAGTTTTGCATTTTCCTACACTTCAGCTCTGCTGCTCGTGATCCCTGAAGCCCTGTAGGACTGCTAGTGTCTATTGCCTGTTTCCTACATATGTGAAGATCTCTTAACTATGCTGTCTGCTTGCTTTCTGTATGACTTCTTCTGCACTTTTCATTAACATTTACTCATCTCACCCTCTGCCTGAAAGTAATCTTTTAAAGCTACATAATATTGCATATTTAAGATAACATACTAAAAGTCTGGCTTATGGTTATTGCTTATCACCTTATTTTAGACTGTTTTGCCCAATACCCTCCATTTTGGGTGTTTTCTTGTTGAAATCAGCAGTCTTCACTGAATAAAAAGCATGAAGAACAGCCTTGTGGCATTTTTGAGAGCTGAAGAAGCTTATGTAGGTTGTCTGCTATACAGAAATGCTCCATGAATATAAGATTAAGCAATATTAAGTCATCTAGTTCAGCTACTTCAAACAAAATTCAGTGTCAATCAGTAATTTTTTTTCTCCAAGTGATTGCTGCATGAAGTGACATTTGTACAAGGAAATGTTATTGTGCTTAGGAACCATTTTGAGTTGGAAGCTTTAAACAAGTGCTATTCTGCAGGGCTTGTTGAGTATACACATTTGCCAAACATATATGCAGGGCTTTGTGGTTTTCTTTTTTTTATATTAGAAACATTTTCTAATAGACTGAGAAATAAAGCATGCTGATTTTATCTTTTTCAGTGCTGCTTTGGAATATCCCCTTTCCTCTGAAGTACAGTCTGTGCTCCATTAGTCTAATGTCGCTTGCTTCTGCTGGGAATAGTCTTAGTCTTAAAATAAGGCAGGAATAGTACACAAAGCTACTACATGCCATTGAGCAACTTATGTCAGTTTTGAACTGGCTGATCTTCACAAGTGCAGCCTGTGACATTATCAATATTATTGCCTCATCTTATATTGTAGATGGCTGCCCATTTACATCTTTACTTAATACAGCTTTGCAATGTTCAGCTAACTAGATTTGGATCATGTTTTGGAGCTCTTTTCATCTGATAGATATAAATAACATGTAGTACCTTTTTTGTTTGCTCATTATAAGTGTTTCTTGCCACAAAGCCGCAAGTACTTTTATGTGTATGAACTATGCTTCCTGCAGGTATTGTAATCCAAAACTAAGTCACATGGTTACTGCTCTTTCACAGAAGAAATATAAGCCTATCTGATATTAAATAAATCCTGTCTGTAAACGATAGAAGCAATACTGATCTGGAAATGACTATTTAACTCTGATTATATTTTAGATCAGAAAAATATCAGGAAAACTTCTTTGATAGATCCAAGAACTAGATCTCTTTATTTTTCAAACTACAACACACATCTTGATTTTTCCAACATCTTTATACTATGCCAGTGAATGTGCAAAATCCTTAATGTTACAGTTTTTGGAAGGCAGTGTAGGTTTCAGAATAGCCTTCAGAGAGAAACCTCTGTATGAAAATTCTAATTAATTGCCTTCTGCAGTGTCGTTTAGCTTAGTTTGTACTATGGGTATTACACAAAATATTCATTTATAAATAGGGATAAAGTTGTTTATACATCAGACACATTTCTAAAATTAATGCCTTTGCTGTGGTGAGATAACATGCCAAGAGAAAAAGTGGTCTCTCCCTGCCTATGCTACATATTTCTGTTAATATTTCAAAGTAAAAAGCAATATACTTACAGTAACTCTTCCTGGATTGTTTCCCCTGGTCAAAAAGTTTCATTTAGTAGTTGCATTTGTAGGAATAGTTTTCCAAATTCCTTGACCTGTTCTTTTTCTTTATTATTTTCTTTTCATGTAGAAGATCTTACTACCCTTTGGCTGTGTCTATACTGCTCATGTTAGTGCCTGACTGCTTTCTTATACATACCATGGGCAAACAGTGGCTGTGGTTTCTATCAAAAAAGTTTGGTTGGACTCTGATGCTCCACTGATAGAGGTTGTTTGCTCTGAAATTATCTTGACATCTCTACCGATCAGCTGTAATGAAAAAAAACTGTATTTTACTTCACTGAAATCTTGCGTGTCTTGTCCAAGTTTTGTGACTAATATTTTCCATTCCTTTATCGAAGTTCTTTGTACGAAATCTAAAGTCCGTGTTGAAATAAGATGGAAGGCAAAAGTACCTTTGCACTAAAACTAAATTTCATCCACTTACAGGTAGCATTATGAAGAAGTTTGGATTGGCACTGGGGGGCCTTTATTTTCTGCTCTGACCCCTTAGTGTGATGCTTTTATATGCTTCTAACTGGATGCTAGAGCAGAACTTTTTTTTATACTTGTATGAGATCCTCTGTAATTTTTCTCATAACTGTTGCCTGGGGTATGGCTTCATTTTAAGCTGAGACTCATGTTACTTGTTTCACTTGTTCTTTAGTCCAGCGTTTCAAAGCAGCCATGCAGTGCAATAGCATGAAGTTGATCTATTATGCCAGTGGTAGACTCATCTGTAGTGATACTGTGACTTTGGGAGTAAGCACTAGCTCAACTAGTTGTAAGTTAGCTACACAAGGGGGTAGGGGAAAAAAAGTCTTTCTAGAAGGCTTTCTGTCCTTTCTGGGGGCAGTTGTGATTTCTGGGGATTTGACAGTGTCTACAAAGCACAGACTGTGTCAGGAGGGAAAGGCTGGTCTTCTCCCTACTTCATCTGACAGCCAGCTGTGTGCAGTGTGCAACGTTTCTTTCAATCTTATCTCTCTGTTTTAACTTGACTTTCTTTTTGTCTTACAATGCCTCCTAGGCCAAGCATAAACTGTGTAGTATTTGAACTTCAACTGAAGTTAGAGCCTGCAGTAATATAGTATGCTCATTTATTTTATTGCATCTCACTCTACTGGTATATAGGTCTAGAGCAGAAAGATGTACATCTGTTTTCCAACAGTGAAAAGTCTGCTGTGGAGGAAACAGTGCATAAGGACAGTGATAAAAGACAGCCTGGAAGGAACTCACCACTGCATTTGGCCTGTGCTTATGGAAAGGGAGGGACAAACAGCAAAATGCAATCTATTTTCTGTAGATTGTTATTTCATTAAATCTTATTTTGTGTTGTTCATACCTTCACGCAGATTTTGGAGTATTTTGTTCCATTTCTACTAGGAATGAGCAGGGGGAAGTACCTATGTAATGTCACTTGACTTAATTATTCAAGTAATCACAATAGTGATACAATCCAACTTTCTCACATCTTCTCAAAAATGCCTCTAATACCTACACATACAGGCAGTTATATACTAAAAGCATCTGAGAGAAATAACTTTGGCCTAAACATGACAAGCTAAAAATGGCCATAAATAATCTTAGTTTTAGAACTACTTAAATCAACACTTTTTTTTCTTTCTTTTTTTTTTTTTTTAAAAAAAAAAGGCACTACACAAATAAATGTGACACTGGAGAGTTACATAATGAAAATTCCAATTATGTTGATAGTCTACACTAGTGACTTGAATGGGTATTTATTTGATTTACATATATTGTGTAAAAAACGTGTGTATACATATGTACATATATAAGTTCTTTTGCAAAAGCTTAAGTATATTTTATGTCTGCAGTAAATTTTATGGGCATTAAAGGATAGCTCATCTAAAATCTTGGTATTAAAATGGATGATAATGAACTCTTTAGGGCTTTTTTTCTATCATCAACTGATGTTCATTATTGGGACACCCTATATGAGATCATCTCTTTGTAAATTTAAATTGTTCAGTGACTGAGGATCAGTAACCAGTGACTTTGTTGTCAAATATTTTCATTTACATATTACAGACATTGAAAAATACTGTAATATTGCTTAAAATTGAAATAAACTTGTTTTGGTTTTTTCATTTTCCATAAGCTTGTTTTTACTGTTAAGCTGAAGCTAATACTTCTCCAAACGTCCCCTTAACTTGAACAGTGGGAGGATATTTCAGTACAGGATTTGTTGCTTATTTCACTCTGCAGTTTTGTTGCGTTCTTGACCATGATCTAAAGAATCATTTAGAATCATAGAATAGTTAGGGTTGGAAAGGACCTTAAGATCATCTAGTTCCAATCCACCTGCCATGGGCAGGGCAACCTCACACTAAACCATGTCACCCAAGAACACTTAGTAGGTATCTGCCGGCACTGAAGATTTGCCTGAGTGTCTTAGGTGATTGACTTGCTGGTAAATCAATCCTTGGATTAGTGCAGAGGAATTGTAAAACCAGAGATTTTGGCTGGCTGGGAAGCTCTCAAAGACTGAAAGACCCTGAAGGGCTATTGATATGTTCCTGTCTGCCATCACTGTGCCTCCCAGCCGCTATGATGACTCTGTCTTCTTTCTCTTGACAGGACTGCTACCATTTGACTTGTTGCAAATATGGTTTTACAACTTGCTTCTCTGAGTCAGCTGCTTTTCACTGCCATTCTTTCATAAAATGTTACCTTTTTACTTCCCTTCTCAGAGTATTTAAAGCACATAGGAATGGAGGGTTTAGTCATTAACCAGATATGGTGTTCCATTGAAAAGTTACACAACTGAACCTAAATCATACACTTTCTCTTATTACATAGATATTCCACTAGATGTTATCTGGTCTCACACTGAAGGGGAATGTATAACTTCTGTGTGCATCAAACTGTGGTCTTATGAGGGTGGATGTGGGTGCAGGCTCTGGGGAAACTCTTTATAATTTCATTGTAATGAATGATTTCATTTAGCCTGAAAGAGGCTTCTTGTTCAGATGAGATAGTGAGACGAACAAGTAGCTGGGACATAGGTTGAACAGGCTGTTTAACATGTCTTCTTATATGACCTTGTTCCTTTGAATTCCTTATGTTTGCCACATGGGTGGGTGCAGACCAAATATAGTGTCAAGAGGGCATGTGCTATGTAGGAATCAATTATTGCTTGGTTCATTCAGTAGCTGAGTCAGACATGCTTTTCTGAACACCCCCTTCCTCCCCCACCCCGAGGCAAATCAGAAAGCCAAAGTATCAAAACTGTGAAAATGGCTCTTTCATATCACAGCTGCTGAACTTG
>JAOSLQ010012418.1:938-10989 GCA_025629905.1 Lorius lory | reverse complement strand
GGAATGGGTTGCCCAAGGAAGTTGTGAATGCTCCATCCCTGGCAGTGTTCAAGGCCAGGTTGGACGCATCCTTGGGTGAGATGGTTTAGTGCCAGGTGTCCCTGCCTATGGCAGGGGGTTGGAAATAGATGAAATTAAGGTCCTTTCCAATCCTAACTATTCTATGATTCTCCTGAAGCCACCCTATGACGGAATGTACAAATACTGCTGAAAATAGGAGAAAATAGTCTGACAGACAAGACACATAATTCAGAGATACAGGATGGCATACTTTGGCACATTACCATAGGAAAAAAAAAAAAAAGTAATTTTCCATATTCATCCTCCCCAAAATGTATGTATCTTCAAATGTTTGAAGTCTCAAATTGATGATTTCTTTATGTCAAAGGAATTTCAGGAATTCCGGTGAGAGACATTTTTCTCAAACATTTCTCAAACATCTGTCAAGTCTTCAAGCACTTCATCAGATTGAATATTTAGAGCATTTTTTTCCTTCAGCTGCTAAAGTTAATGGAAAGGGGAAATCAAAGTCATTTCTTAATCAGAAGCAATACTGTACACAAGTACAATACTATGGCTTCTATGCCAAATGTTAACAGCTTATATATTGAATTAATTTATCGTGGTGACTGGGAAAAAGTTGGGACTGTTGTCAAACTAGAGAGAAGAACCTGTCTGAGATGATTTAATAAACTAAAACTCTCATAAATCTGGATAAGAGTGAGAATACACCTATAGCTTGGAATGGAAAACCTTAACAAGAAACAACCAAGGAGTTAATGAGGTTTCTTTTTGCAGTTTCTGCTAGGAAGGAAGGCAATTGTGACTTACATCTCTTCATTTCTCTTCCTCTGCTCTCTAGCAGTCAGGAAAGGCATATTACTTTGTAATCCTGCCTCCACAGTATTCTTTTATCTTCAGAATTTGGTGATGTTGTAGAGTCATGTGACTGGATCCCACAAAGGACTGATAAAGCTCACTCATTTGAGCAATTCCCATGAGTTTCTTGTTTCAGCATATAATTTAATTATTTCCCTTGATGTCCCAAAGTGCTGATCCCATCTCTAGTTTGGTATCTGAAAGGGAATTTATTCCATAGCAATACCAGCAAACTGCCTGGCAGGATTTTAATTTCCACACGCCATGGGAGCATTTTAAATTATACTCTGTAGAGCCTGACTGCCTTTTGCAATAAACCAGAACCTCTTGATGCAAAACACAAGCCAGTCTCCTTTCTTACACCTCGATATTAAAAAACAAGAAAAAGAATCTTCTTCAGTTAGTTATTATCATGTCTAAGCAGCAAACTACTTTTTCCTGGATCTGTGTTAGTTCATTTGGAACTGTGGGATAACATGGCTGTGGTCCCACTGATCCCAGTGTATAAAAGACACCTGAAATTGCACTGTCTGTTACTTTTACTGATGTGATCTGATCTAAGTTATAGGTTTGTCCTCATGTAGGCAGTACGTGAGGATTTGAGGAAAAGTTGAATCTATCATGCAGGTATTAAAAGGAAGATGCTTTGTAATAGATAGCTTCTAAAGTCTATAGGCTGTACAAGAATAACAGCAGATAAAAGGATTAAAATTGGAAGTGTCTTGCCACTTTTGACGGTAAGATAAGTAGATTGAAAGCATCATCATTCTGATGACAGATCTGAGTATATGTACTTCACTGTAAATACTTTGCTTGCACCACACTGTGCATGCAATACAACATTAATCTCCAGTCTAAAATGACATTCAGTGCAGAGCGGTGTGTGTGGGACTCTCAGCCAGAAAAAAACCTGCCATTTTTAGGTGAAGGAGACACCATTTCTGGCACAGCCAGGTCGTGGGATCAGCTGCCTTTGCTGTCCTGGTAATTGTATTACTAAGGTAATTTGAATTGAAGGTGACAGAATTTCATCTGGATGCTTAATGATGTGGACTGCTGCTACATCCGTCCTCCAGAAGGAAATTAGGTGTGGGCGCCAGGGTTAAGAAACTGTCTAGATGTGATCCAGCTCCAATGCCTTACTGCTTGACATCTGTGTAGTCAGAAATTAAAATATTCTGAGGTGCACAGTTTCTTAGTCGTAAGCTATAGCTACCTTTAGGTGGCCTTATACATTGGAAAACACTGTGCATTCTTGTCTCAGCCAAAGTCTTTCAGAGAATGGACATGTTGTATCCCACACATCTGAGGAATGCATGCACCTATTGCTGGTAACCGCCTACACTGCTAGAGTCATCCTACAGTTCCTTCATGGCTGGAGAGAATTAGGCACTTTCAGGGCACAATGACTCTCACCCTAAGGTAGATGTCTGAAAGATGAATCGCTCTTCAAAAATGTTCAGTCCTCTCCATCAACTGTGAAAGGAGCTCAGCTTAGTTATAAAACTGCATTGTAAACCTCTAAAGTTATGTGCCACAAAGCCTACCTCCGATGTCTAATTTATTACTGTTTTTATTTATGAGAAATTGTAATATTACAGAATATTATGGAATACTACTTAAGGTTTGATTTGTTTGAGTTTTTTTTTATTACTGTACATATTACATATATACCTCTTAGCAGAGAGCAAGTCTATCATTAGTTTTTAAAGAAGAACATGCAGATCTTTTCCCATCAGCAGTAAAGAAAGTAAGTCTTTAGAAATGCCCAGTACATGCTAGCTAGTATATTAAAACACATGAGAGTCTGCTTGTAGATATAAGCCACAGCCATAAGTTATGGTAATTTTTACTTCTATAAAGTATCATAAAACAAATTCGTACATTATCCTTCATCTTATCTTTTCCTCAGCTAGATGCATTCCATGTTTTTGGCTTTTACACACAGAAGCTAAAAAAAGAAACTGAGGATAAAAGCAAACAAAGAAACTTACTTAACTGAAAGGTCACAAAATTATGGAGCTCTGTTGTCTACAGAAAACTTACATTTGCTAATGCTTACACTTTCACTCTTGACATCTGAGAAATTTCCAGGCAGACAGTTCTGCTTGCATAGATATAGGACTATTGTCACAGGAATCAGAAAAGAAGGTTAAAATTAGTTTTCTGCATAAACTTTATCTTCAGAAATAAAAGGTTTGAAGTGTGCAGCATCAGAGAGGTTAGCGATTCAAATGCCAAAAAGAGAAAGCCTCAAGAGAAAGCCTAAGATTTATTTATTTCAACATTTTAATTAATTCTCAGAAAGAACAAATCACAAAGCAAAACAGATGAGAACTCTGGCTTATTTTTTAAGAATAAAATTTCTTTTTATAAACCCAGGAATCTGTTCATTGTATTCAGAACTTGTCTACAAAATGACCAGAATCCAAGACAACTTCCTACTACTGTATCAAGACACCCCACTTGGAGTATTGTGTGCAGTTCTGGTGCCCTCAACATGAAAAGGACATGGAACTGTTGGAACAGGTCCAGAGGAGGGCCACAAGGATGATCAGGGGACTGGAGCACCTCCTGTATGAAGACAGGCTGAGAAAGTTGGGGCTGTTCAGCCTGGAGAAGAGAAGGCTGCCTGGAGACCTCACAGCAGCCTTCCAGTATCTGAAGGGAGCCTATAAGGATACTGGGGATGGACACCTCATTAGGGACTGTAGTGATAGGACAAGGAGTAATGCATTCAGTCTGAAACAGAGATTTAGGTTGGATATAAGGAAGAAATTCTTTACTATGAGGGTTGTGAGGCACTTACACAGGTTGCCCAGAGAAGTTGTGGCTGCCCCATCCCTGACAGTGTTCAAGGCCATAGAATCATAGAATAGTTTGGGTTGAAAAGGACCTTAAGATTATTCAGTTCCAACCCCCCTGCAGGGATGACTCACACTAAACCATGTCACCCAACCTCTGACCAACCTGTCCTTGAACACCGCCAGGGATGGAGAATTTACAACCTCCTTTGGCAAATCATTCCAGTACCTCACCACCCTCACAATAAAGAACTTCTTCCTTATATCCAACCTAAACTTCCCCTGTTTAAGTTTGAACCCATTACCCCTTCTCCTACCACTACAGTCCCTAATGAAGAGTACTTCCCCGGCATCTTTGTTGGCCCTTTTCAGACAGGGCATTGAGCAACCTATCTAGTGGAAAGTATCCCTGCCCATGGCAGGGGGTTTGGAACTAGATGCCCTTAAGGTCCTTTGCAACCCTAGCTATTCTATGATTCTAAAAATGAAGATTTTTCTGGTTAGGTTTAAAGTAAGATGATTTACTAGCAGAGAATAAAGCCGAGATTTTCTGACCCCTAATGACTTTATCAGTCTTTCTGCAGCTACACAATGTCTTTAAATGTCTCATTCGTTCTATAACTTAACAATATGTTTCTGTTTTTTAAACAGTCCTGCTTATAAAAAAAGACAGATATTTCCTCTTCAGTTCTTATAAAAATGATCTTAACTGATGAAATACGCTGAAATACATCGTCTCTGAATCCAAATGTAACTCACAATAACCATAAATTGCTAGTTATATATATATATATAAAATGTATAGTTGCTTTAAGATCTCTCCATAAACATATTCAGAGTTGCCCAATGTTCTATTATGATATACCCTATTAAAGAAAACTGTGTACAAATTCACACAAATTCAATACGTTTGCTTCTAAATGTTTAAAGTAACATTAATGTCCCTTTTGCATAAAATATTCTTTCTCCATTTAGCCTTAATATCTCTTGTGACTGTTCCAGATGCACATATTTCTCAAATATTAAGAAATATGGTTAAATTCATGGCAAAGCTTTCAGCAATCCTCACTACTATAATTCTATGTACTGTGTGATGTCATATCGCTGACAAAACCTGGTTTAAGGTTTGGCCAAGATCATGACTTGTAGGTCTCTTGACATTGACATCATTTTGAACACAGTTCTCAAAATGTCTTTGTGGAGGCAGTGTGATGCATTTATAGAGGTCTCCGTGAGGTGCAGCATCTGTGTGTTTCGAAATAGGATGGCCTAGTAACATAACGATGAGAAAATAGATTCCAAGAAATCCTTAGTCTAAAGAGTTGTCAAGAGCAGCTTTTGAAATGGGGAGAGAAAGAAAGTGCTTTCTAAGAATCTCTATATTTTGTGGAACAGATTTTATTAGATTTATGAAGTATTGTGGTGAGCTGTGGAAAGATATTCTATATTTTCTTCTCTTTCAGCTATGACCCACAAGACTTTTTTCACAGTCTATTTGCTCTTCAGTGCATTTTCTCTTAAAATATTTTAAGATTTTCCAAAACAAGACAATTAGGAAAAAGAGCTTTGTGTGGCTGAAATTCATATATGACGGGATAGGGAGATTGGTACATCAGTAATCAGTAAAGATTCTGTTACTCTTTTAGACACATGGAAGAAATAGGAGGACAGTTATTAAAAAAAAAGCCTTTTATTAGATCTTTTATTATTACATAGGTGAAAAAAACAGGCAAGTTTTAAGCACACAATTCCTAAACTGGACAATTATCAATTGTTCCTGCACTATCTTTATTGGCATAAACAGAAGTGTGTTGATTGAAAGACTCTACTATTTGCATGTTAAAAGGACTGCTGGAATAAAATAAGCTGTTCACTATGCTTGATTCATTTCTTACTAAAATGGGAAATATAGTCTTTGAATGACTCTCTGATTTCAAAAGAGCATGCAATTATTTTAGATAATAAGAGTCCACAGAGAGAGTGTAGTAGCACAGCTGAACCAAATAGGGCAATGTGTTGTTGATTTTTGACTTTCTACTGTTACAGACTGTCAGAAATTTTTGAAGTGACCTTTTATGTTGCAATATATTTGCCATTTTGTGTCAGCCTCTGATTTTCGTGGCTGAGTTGGCACAACCACTGCTAATGTAAGCTTTTCACCTGAGCAAGTGATTTATGCATGTGCCTGTACATAGACACACACAGAGTAGCAATACTTTGCCATCATTCAGCGAATGAGATATGCTGTGCTACAGCTTGCATCTCTCTGTTCCTCTTCCTTATTCAAACACTCACTACTTTTTTTTTGATAAAAAGCTTTTGATGTTTGAAAAACATTTTTCAAGGAATTGAATAATGTTTTTCAGACAAAGTGAAACCATACCTCAAAGTTCACAAAGAATAACAACTAATATTTACCTCCTATAATTTTTTATGTGCTTAGAAGAAAGGCATTTCCTTTCCAAAGTGAATAACATCTAATAGTAAATGTATAGTGCTCTCTGAAAATGTATATTATTTACCTTGACTTTTCCACTATACGCATAAAAAATTCAGCCTTTCAACTTCTGGCTTCTAGAGACTTTTCAATCATTAGTGAATTGCTTTCAGAGGCCTATCACATTAATTCTCTGAGGTAAAAGAGGTTGGAGGGGTATGGGATAAACAATTTAAATCAGACTTCTTAGAGATTCGTGAAGGTAACTTAAAATTGAAAGGTGGGATTCTTGCAGCCCACAGCCTCTCTGATAGAGGCCAGCTTACTCTGGCCACTCCTGGGGGAGGTATTTAATTCAGTTGTGAACCAGGCTGAAAACAATTGGCATACAGGACTATTTGAAGTCCCTGCAAGCCTCTGTCAGAGGGGCAAGCAGACAACAGTGGTCAGTAGCTAGGATTTTAATCTCCCTCTAGAAAACTGTCAGTCAGAGCCAAACAAAAATCATTAGCAGTATTTGTTATGTGGGTAGTTACACAGGAGAACTCCACAGCTGTAAGAAGCCAGGTTGATTTTCACAGTACTAAACAAGGAATTTTCTTTTCCTGGATATTGGTCAATCATATTTCAGGTTAGTGACATTCCAGACAGCTTCACTTCTTCATTGTAAAATACATCAAATAACTAAGAGACTATTCAGAAGATGAAAATGAATTTACTAGTGCTAAAAGGTCATTTCCCCAGCAAGAAGAGAATCTAAAAAAGACAGGCATATCTTATTCACTGTGCTTCCAATGTATTATTTCACATACCAAGATGGAGTCATCTTTAGTGGGGTTTCATTCCAAATTCATAGAAGATCTTGTTATACAAGAGGCTAGAAGCTCACTGTAACCCCTTGTCCTTGTAACCTTTCTGCCTCCATGGAAGCTTAGGTGTCTTAGTCCAAGGGTTCAAAGCCGAAATTGTTATGGCCTACTTGTATACCTTGGCATGGACTGTTGAGAAAATTGTGAAGTTGTGAGAAGTTGCTGCAGAAAGATCTCTGGAGCTGTGCAAGATCAGAACAATACAATTATAAATAAAATCACATCAGAGAGGGTTTTTTTTTGTTATCTGTTTCAGTGTAAGTGTTGTCACTGACATTATTCAGGAAGAAATCAGGCCTTGTCAGAAGTGATGCAAAGAAAGAAATCAAGTAAAGGCTGCATTAATTCCAAATAACTACTTCAAAGTCATGATGAACTGCTTTTGATGAATGTGTTAAGTGCTACACAACTTCTTACCTGCTGGGCTGCACACGCCGGGATATCGGTCCTTTTTCTATGTAAATATTATCCTTTTTGGAAAACACCAACAAGTTTAATCTCCATAGAAACATGTTCACTGAGGAAGAAGTTTGCTGGGAAAGGGAGGAATGGGACTTGCCCCATGGCTCAAGCCATAGCATACACAAGTGGAACTGCAAAAGGCACCAGATTGCTGAGTCTATAATGATAGTGGTCAGGGACAGAAGAGGTATTACTGAGGAAAACAAAACTGGCTCCATCCTGGACAGCACAACTGGGAGAGCACATCTCTTTAGACAGCTTAGCTGTATGTGGCAGAAATCAGAGCAGGAGGCTAACACATAACAAGGAAGATGAATCTGGGCTAGGGAGGCTTTGCATACCAGGATGTGCATAGGTACAACTGAAAGCACTGGGAAAAATAAAGTGAAAGGTCAGAACAAATCAAGGAAGTAGTGACATTTGACTGAAGAAATACTGACTCCTCAGAGAGATCACGGATGTGCTAACATACTGGACTTCCATAGACTGGTCAAATCATATATGATCCCTTAATCCTTTCAAAAGTTTTCTTTACACCTCTGAGGCAGAATGGGAAGGTCTATCCAAATAAGATTTGGTCCTGATATGAGTACACTTCACCGGTACCAACACCAAACACTAACAGCTAATCAGAAAAAGTACAAAAGTAAAAAGCAGTAGAAATTAACTATATTGCACTAAAAAGCTGATTTTCAGAAATGTGACCAAAACAAAATCTGTCCATTTGTCAAACTGAGATTCTATGAAAAGAGAATAGTAACAAGAAGGGCTCATTGTATCAGTGGTTGTATTTCCTGTAGAGGTTTCAGAGGCCAAGGGTAGTGTCAGGCCAGTTTGTGTATTATATGACACTGGAACTGAAGAGAGGAAATGCCATGAGTTCTATACAAAGCTCAAAGGAATTGATTTTAATTATGCATTATTTTCAGTTCTGCTGACAGAAGGGTTTCTGCATATGTCACTGGACAAAGTAAAACCAAAACCTTTCAAAGGGTGGTTTTAATACATGTTTACTATCATATTAAAATCAATTTATTTATTTAGTTATGTATTTTGTCCGTGCTTGCAGTACAGGTATTTAGGTCTAGTAGGCAATGCCATTATGCTTGATATGAGACCAATCAAACAAAACATTTTTAATATCTGCAATTGAGTAACCCAAAACTTATTTTTCCTCAAAGATACATTGAATAAAAGCTGACCACTGAACTGTGGTCAGTTTCCAAACTAGCAGCATAGCTCAGAATTAATGTAATTTTTGTTGTTGAATATCAGCAAATATGCAGAAATCCTGTCAATGTTAGAAGTGTTGTAGACTTACAATTGTAAAAGAAAGGAAGGAAGGAAGCATCCCCATTTTGCACATACACATTGATAAATACCAACGAGGAAAAACTGCATTATCCCTCCTCACACATACGAGTTGCTGCTTTTGAAGGCAGGTGAAAGAACATTTTCCAGAAATTTATCTAAACCTCGGCAAATATTCAACATTTCTTCAATTATTCTTTCCAGTTTTGTTAAACACTTTTTGTCTTGAAAAATTTTGCAGACAGTCAGGCTTCTATATCACTGGCAATTTAAATTGAGAAATACTTCCATTATAGAAATCAATCTATGCCCCATGAAATTCAAGTAGGTCCATTAATTTGCCTATAAATCACTTGGACTCTTGCTAGTAACTTGGCATATTTCACTGCAGTACATTTACTTTTCTAAACAGGCCTGTAGTTTTCATAAATGTTAGTCTTCCATTTTGAATGGCTAACAGACTCATTACTCACAGCGCTGGAAGGCTTGTCTTCCAGCTACCTGGTTGAAGACATTCCTGATACATTTGCACTGTCTCAACACCACCTCTTCCTCTCTGCTAATGCTTCCTAATCTCCTCCCATAAAAAATAACCAGGTGATATCAAAAGATTGAAATATAATATCTCACTTAATCTCAGGATCTCTTGAATGCAAACAGCATTCCAGGACCAGTAAGCAGTGAGCAGCTGCATACAGGAAACACATTAGCTAATAAAGTTTTCTTTAAGAGTGGGAATCCTGCATCTTGGGATAAAGCCACGTTTTAGTTAATATATAGAAATGAAATCATTAGTATTGTGGTGTTATGGCTGGGTTGATTCCTGAAATGATCTTAAACTTATATACATCTTTAAACAAAATGATGCTTGCATATATTTACCAGGTTTAAATGATTAGGTCAAAAAGGTTGAATAAAAATTTAAACTGCTTACCTACTAAACTGCTTCAGTGTCATCACAAGTAGAATAAACAAATATATTTATTTGTGCACTGAGGATCAGCCATATATATAGGGTCTATGGCCTCCTGTGGTGTGTACAACACTAGGCTGCAGAGCTCAGACAGCAAAGGAATGTTTGTTTCCAGGATAAAGGTGATAATGCAAGTGCCAGAAAGCACCCTTTCTTTGAACTCTGGGTATAAAGTGCCATGGGATTAATGTTTGCCTCCCATCAGCCACTGTCCTGGGTTCAGCAGTAGCAGTCATTTTTTCTCCTTCTTGGTAGCTGGTGCAGTGCTGTGTTCTGACTTTCGGGCTGGGAACGGTTGCTGATAGCAAGTATGTTT
>JAOSLQ010012415.1:0-11881 GCA_025629905.1 Lorius lory | reverse complement strand
GGGGGGTTGGACTAGATGATCTTTTGAGGTCCCTTCCAACCCTTGGGATTCTGTGATTCTGTGATTCTGTGATGTGTAAGCTCAATTACAAACACATTTTAATAGAAGTCATAGAGGTCTGATATCAACAACGTATAGAAAGTAATTAAGTAGAATGTGGCAATTTTGTTGCTATTTTTTCAATATTCATGGATTGCAAATCTAATGCAATAAATATTTAGCTAACAAAACTTTCTCTAGTAACTTCTTTGTTCTTTATGCGTTTAGTTATTTGTGGGGAGACCACCATCATTCTTGTAAAGTCCAGTTTTCTAGATGCATGCCAAATTTCTAGGGAAAAAAAAGTCAATGTTAATGTTGATTTTTTCAAAAGATCCTGAAAAGCTGTTCAACAATATCTGATTTGTCATTTAATTGTGTAACAATAAACAAAACATTAGAGTGAATATGGAATGCTCTTACTGTACAAACTAATAAAATGTCCGTAAGTTATGCTTTCTTGTAATTAATTGCTTCCCCAAACACTAAAATGATTTTAAAATGGATTATTGTAGCACACATCAAATTATTAATCACATTCCCAGTCCCAGTGCTCTTTTGCACTCATTTTCCCTTGACATTAATGGGAGCTTCGTTTAGAGAGTGAACACAGGAGCAGACAGTTAATGTGTTGTTAAGTAACATTTTGAAATAGCACTCTGAATTCTTTTGTGGCTTGTAATGCTAACTAAATATTGTGATACCAGTCCTGGACTGTCTTTGAAATAGACATTACCCAATTATTAAACACTTTTTGCATGTTTAAACACTTTTTGTATGTTTCTTCTATTCTTACTCATAGCTAAGATATCTACTAAGTACTTCTGCAAAATGACAGACAAGCTTCCAGTATTTAGGCAGTTTTTCTTTGAAATATGGCAGGATATAAGCTCTATATCATATGCTTTTACATAACTAGACCAAAGATAGAAGTGATAAATTCAAGTCTTAACTGAAATCTGAAAAGTAATGCTTGGGATCATTAGGTAACTGGTGTGTGTTTTGTAGGTATAATGAAGCTATCTAAGCTAAATTTACAAAAAACCCACCACGGATATGCCAACGGTTTCTTATTGCTTTCTCTCTTGATCATTGCTACAGTATATAGATTTAGTCCTTCTGTTAAATAGTTCATGCCACAAAATGCCTCTTATCTGGAAGACTTTGTGCCAACCCATGGCCTTTATTAATGATGTTAAAAGCAATAATTAAACTGGTCTCTAAGGAAAAGAATTTTTAAGATTGTTTTATTCCAGGTACATTGGGATTTAACATAACTTCTATACATATATTTTCCATGGAAGTACACGTGGAAAGAAATAACTAAATTTGAAGTACTTTTCAACTAATAACTTTGTTTGAGACTCAGTGACAGGAGCTATATCAAGAATGATAAATTGTTTATAACGATCACATACTGAAGACCTACCCCTGTGCACATATCCAGAGAATAAAGTTTTTCTATGTACTTACACTGAAACTTTGCACAATAACTTGAACCAATTTAGATTAATGGACTGTAAAAAGTATTTCCCTGTGAGAAATGACTTAACTTTTAATATGCACCAATTATTAATTCACACTAACTTTCTCAGCTGCAAACACAGTGATTTACAAGGAACTATGTTTCTCCAGAATTGTTACTATGAGAAGAAGACCAGAAGGTTTGGTTTTGCAGTGCTGAAGCATATGTGAGCTTTGCCTTTGAATGATCTGGATAGACTAAGATACCACTGTCTTGTAGGTAAGAGATATGTCTTAAACACCAAATGATGATGTTGAGTCATTCAAAATCAGTGTGTAAGTAACTTGGAGTCCTTTATGACAATAATACTGGACTGGAAGACTGGGAAAGATGAGGTAGAAGAGCTTTGCAAAGAAAATCATAATCTGCAAGATGAAATTCCTGCACATAAACATGCAGCAGTCAGATAAACCAATCATCAACAATTACCCACCATGCTTTAGTTTGAATTCTGACCTGAAGACAAATACAGAAGGCAAAAGTCAGACAATCTGATTTGGAACTGCGACTGCTTTTTCAACACCCTAATCTCAAGAAAGAGAACAAAAAGAGCAGCTGTGAATACAATGATGTATATTTTACATTCCTTTAGCAAGGAATAGAGCATTTTAACTTTCAAACACTGGTCTATCTGTTGAAACGCCATCAATGTCATCAACACCCTGATTCTGCCGTAATACTTGCAGACTACTGATTAGGTACTTTGGGGTAAACTATATTAAAAATGACTTCTGAATACCACATGCTCAAATATAGTCTAAATATAATTCCTCCCCCACCTCCCTGACTTCCCAGAGGAAGCAAAGGATGAGAAAGACAAATCCTTAAAAAATGCCGAAATCTACTCTACTGAGTCAGGAGAGCCCCTGTGAAATCCCCAAAAATGTACTAAAGTGTGCATAGAAAAGGGACATTTCGGAATGCAGGGGTTGCTAATGCGGTAGAAAGCTGGTGAAGAGTGAATTTTTGTAAGTTTATTCAAAGCATCTCCTGAGGAAAATGCCAAAAGAGGCATTACGTATATTAGCATTTTAGGAAAAATCCAGTTTAATATGCTCACAATAGCAGTTCTACCTCTGCTCCTGAGTTGAGAAAGGTTAATGAAATATTTCCCCTTAAGGGGCTTTAATCCTCTGTATGGGATAGGAATTTTCAGTTGCATTCAGATGTTAGTTCTAACTTGGGTCCATCAGCCTTGCCATTGATGTCGTTATGTGAGATATTTGTTGAAAATAGTACTGTCTTCTACAGTAATTGTCCAAAGCATGACAGAGCAACCTACAATAGAATGTAGGGCAAAATAGCCAAAAAAAAAAAAAAGTCAGTATTTTAGATCAACCCTGTAGAAGCCTTTCTGTAAAGGGTTTGTTGAAACTATGAACTAAGAACACACCGACTCGCATGAGAAGCTCTGGATATTTTGCTGGACTAACCATGGAATATTTGGTTGGATTAATTTACTCTGAAAGCAGCTCTGTGCAGAAGAATGAAGGCAATTCTTAACTTTTCTTCCAGTCTGAAATAAGAAAACTATCTTCAGGCAGTTTCATATTATGAAAATTGGCATTGGAAAAGAATATTTCTTAGTTTTGCATGACTGAGCAGATTATTTTTGATTGCTGTTGGCCTTAGTTACATGCATGCTCCTTGTAATATAATTTTGTTAATCTTCAGGTTTGAAAAACACTGCAATGATTGCTTTGCTCATAAAGACAAGATCTGTTTTGCTTCTTTTCACTCCTTAAACTACTTTTCATTTTTGCCTAAGCTGTTGCTTTGTTTCCATATGCAAACATGAAGTCCATTGCAAACATGAAGTCAGCCATAGACATGCTGGTAGTTTCAAATAGATGCTTGCAAAAGTATACCTCATTTGCAGGTGAGCAAGAATTTGTCATTCATCACTCTGAACGGTGCTTCCACAGTAGATGCTTTGCATATACAAGTTGGACATAATGAAAGACACACACAGAGTATAAAATAACGAGTAATTTTGATATTATTTTGTAATTTTAACTAAATTTTTAATGGCTAGTTGCTGTATTTGAAAAAAAAAAAAGAAAATAAAATAAATGTTACCTTTCTTTATTACTGCTAATCAGGGATTATGCAAATTTAAAAAATATATACTTATAGATGAGTCATGAATAGAGTATCTAGTATGTACTTACTAAGACTGCTGTGAATCCAGAGTATATTGCTTCACATAGAGAAATTTCTTTCTGGTGTGAATCGGGTATAAATGAAAAAGAACAACATTTATTATTATGAAAAACACTGACATAGACTGGATTGACATATTTAAATTTAAGTATGTGAATATAATCAGAACTTCAGATTTCATTTTCTTGCCATCTGAATGTATAACTTGACCCAGACACAACCACAATTGCTCCCCAGCCAGTGAGCTATTTATAAGCCTTAATTCAGTTGAGTACTTTCCTTCTCATGTTGCTGCAGAAATGCAAGAGAAGGTCTGATTTACATGCAAAGCTTGGCAAACAGAGAGATAGAGCAGTAGTAATGAAAATAATAATATTTGCCTTTTCTCATTTATTTATAAACTAATCAAATCAAACTCCACACAATTTTATAAGCTTTAGATCTATGAAGAGAAAGTATTGGCTACAACAACCAGATGGCACAGTGCAGAAATAAACATATATATATATTTTTTTAATGGAATAGTTAACATAAGAATTGCAAAACTTAACCCAGATGTTTGATTAAGTAAGAATACTGAAAATTGTGGGGAACAATCAAACTGTGGGAGCTATTAATAACAAATATTTTAGGCTCTGTAACTTAATTATGTATGTATAAATATGTAGTCCATATAAATACACTAGTCTGGGAGAAATAAGATGCAAAACACCAGCAGTGATTCCTGTGGCTGCACAAAATGGACATGCTAATCTTGGGGCTCCACCTGGAAATTCAACGTGTTTTACTAGCTAAGATGATGCTACATGTCAGCTACTGATTATTCCATTTTTTTAAAAAAATTATAATATTACTTTGATATAGAATAAATGTAGTAATTTAAATATTTTATGGGTTCTGGTTTTGTATACAATTTTTACTCCTTTCCTCAGATTCAATAATAAAATATTGTAAACTGCCAGGAGAAAGTGACCTTTTCCTCATCTGAATTGCTTAATGACTCAAATCTATATTAACTGAAATATACATAAATTTACAATTAGAAGTTCTTGGTTCCATGACTCCCATATCACCATATATATCTATATGCCTAGATTGCTACTGAGTCATGCTTGTTCATACAGTCAGGCACACTGCTGATCTTTCATGAAAGACATGTTTGGCCATTTTTGAAGGAAAATGATATCATACAGAAGTTCTTTTACTTGCATTAAGGGAAAAGGGTGTTTTACCCTAGTTACACTATTTATGTGTATACGTCATGATGTTGTGTTTACTCATTCTTAAAAGGACCACAAAGTGCAGAGTAAAGCAGAAGAGAATGATTATAGTTTGCTAATTCCATTTCACAGCCCTCAGCTCGTTGCTTCCAAGTCCATGTTCACCTTAGTTTTGGATGTTAGCCCACATCTGTTTTACATCATTTCTCTTCCGATTTACAACTGCAGGCACCTTGAATCTAGCTGTGAAGTTTTTCCTGAACTGCTTCTTGAAGAAACCTGAGTTCACATCTCTGTGGTTTCCTGACTGTTATCTGTAGAGTCATGTAATTCAAATAGTTGGAAAATAGTTTTGTGAGGATGAATTTGACCTAAGGACAAAAAAAACCCATAAGGTTATTTTACCTCTCCAAAGGCTGATTTAGTGCCACACCTCAGCTTTAATTCACACTATAAATAAAGGTATATATAAATGGTATTACCTTGTGCCTAAAAGGAATTCACTCTAAAGGAAATACAGCTGACATTTTTACTGCACTGCCAATATCCACTGACTCTCTTTGCTTGTGTTCAGACTCTACTAAATCACTGAGAAGACGTATAGCATTTGGGAGTATGCCTACTATCCTAATGCCCCCAGTTACATGAGTAGCAATGTAAATTGGATTGAATGATGCCCTCCCGAGTTCCACTGGCATCAGGCACCTCTGATCTGATCAGGATGGGGATGTGGAAACTTGCCTCCCTCTCTAATTTTAGTCTACCCTTCTCATTTCCACTAATAAAAATTCATTCTAGGATCCTTATTTCCTTAATATTTTAATTTTTATCTTTCAATCCATATACATCTTAGAAAACATCACTTTTTTCATGTGCAGCAAATAAAGGCTGTATCTGTATAAGTATGCACAGCAGTTTAATATCATCACTACTATTCTACAATGAGTAGGAGCTCTCTGCAAAGTAACACCATATAGTCCATTTGTGGCATTAGCTACACCTTAGCTTAAATAAAGGTTTTATAAAACCAAGAGTGTGTACAGATTTCACTTCCTCCCTAGAAATTAGAGTTCAGTGATTGCAAGTGACCTAGCAGAGTAGGCAGCTGGGAACTAGGAAAATCTGAACTCTAAATTCACTTTTGGTATCAAAATTTGTCTATAATATTGACAGGCTCTTTCAAGCTAGATTTTGACTCACTTTTGCTTGACTGCATGGCAGAGAAAGAGATACCCTTGGCTGTGTTCAAGGCCAGGTTGGACAGAGCCTTGGGCGACATGGTTTAGTGCGTGGTGTCCCTGCCCATGGCAGGGTGGTTGGAACTAGATGATCTTAAGGTCCTTTCTAACCCTAACTGTTCTATGATTCTATGATTCTGTATAAAATATTGCTTTCTCATGGCGTCAGCCTGGAGTTGAATATGACATGGCTGGGCAGCACATTCGCTTTTATGCTGAGAAAATCATCCTCTCCCTGTATTTCTGATTTGAGCAGTATGATTGACTCACTTCCTTGCTTTTCTCTGGTTTATACCTACTGAGGGTATGGCAATGGAGTCCAGAAGATGTTAGCATACCCCATATGATAAGGAAGATTTGGAAATCACTCCTCTCTTGTCTCCAGGTAACTGACCTTACTTGCACTAGGTTACTGTATGGCTCAAATCTCTTAGAAAGTCCCCAACTATTTTCCTCAGTTTTGCCTTTTAGAAAAAGCAAGTAAATACATCAATAGGTTATTAAGAATAACAACAGTAATAACAGTAATTCACTTCACAAGAATATCAGGCAGAATTAAATATTTATAAAACTTAGAAGGTGAAACAAGCCAAGTAAATGCTAAGCATTCTAATTCAAGGAATTTTGCGGGGCTTTTTTCCCTCTTTTGGAATTGTGTAATGAAGTTATTCCTGGTTTTATTTATCCCAAATTTTAAAAATCTTTAACAATGTTTTGTAGATTGTTTTTAAAATATTGATTTAGTTTTATAAGCTATGACACCTGTCACCATGTCACTTGGCTTCCCTGTGTCACTTTGCTTCTATATTAGAGTTTCTCAGACACACCAGTAACACTAGCAGGACCTAAAATGCAGTAAGACTGTGGGCTTTTTCATTCATCTGATCTCACACAAGAAAGTCTGCTTAAAAAAAAGACATAATGATGTGGACTGTTATTTTGTCCTTTCTAATTACTAAAGCAATTACTATCCAAATGCATACAGATTCATTATGGTCACTCCATGGAGCTAAAAACCAACTCTTTAATACTCAGATACAGAATCAGAGAGTAAAGTCAGACTAATTAAACTGGCCCAGGCACTTTAGAAAGCAAAATGGGCCAACTTAATTGCCACGGACTGAGATAAGGAAATTCAGGCACTATTTTGTAAAACTATTTTAATCATATATAAAGAAGAACATTGCTCTTAATTTCAATTTTCTTAATTAGGAACATGAATAAGTAACAATAATAATCTTTGAATAATCATTCATTTGCATAAAAATGTTGGCTGAAGTTTGTTTTGGCCAAGCCTGTTAACCAGTGAGCAAAAGATGACTATAATTACTATTAGCTATATTTGTCTTACATGCAGACCTATAACCTCAGAGAAAATGTTAACAGGCTGGGTATGCATCAAAAGCAAAATAAAACTGATCTAAACAGTGTAAGAAACACTTTAGTGAAAGGATGCATTTGCAGTAAGATATTTTAAAACACAAATTAAATAGCATATATACCACAAGCAACACAGTTTTCAATAAAGTTCTGGTTTCAGTTGAAGTGCAAGTGAAGACTTTTGGATTTGGTTTTGCAATTGTATTCAAACACTTCGTTTCAGGTTTAGCTTTGGTTTAGGTAAAAATAGTAATTCAGAGCATTTTTGCATTTTCAGTTACTTGCCTTGGATTATAACAAAGGTTGGAGCAGCTGGGGTAACCGCTTGAAGTCAATAGTTCTGCCATGTTTTTTGTCAGCTGAAGAGCTGATTCGTTGTCCCTGCTCTCCCTGTCCTAGAAGCTTAAAAATATAAGACAATATGTTCTACAACAGCTCCAATTAAAGGACACCCCATTGAGGAAAAAGGCTGAAGCATGATACATATCTGAGTTTTTGATAAACAAAACCACATTTAGTTTGCTATGAAGCTGGGTTGGTCTAAATAGATTTAAATATGGACTATCATAACAAAATTCATGATGAGAAAAGGCATCTAACTTGTCTCACAAACGAGGCTATATATATCATATAAACACATACAATAAATAATTCTGCTAAAAACCACTGGGGAAGTGTCGATTAATAAAAAAAAAAATCATATGCATTGCTGTAAACCTTAAACAAATTAACTACCAATTTTTCTTTCACATTAAGCAAGGCAAAGGAGTGAATATAGTACTTGAGTTTGCTTTATGTACTGCATCTTCAGACAGTTAAATTCTGTCTGAAGGCAAACACATTTCTACATTTTGTTCACCAGAAAAAAGTACGAAGCAAGAGATCAAAGAATAATGGCCCACCTCCTAGCAAAACTAATACTAAGGTTGCACTCAGTATTCTGTTAAAAAGGGCATCTGAATGCTGCTGAGAATTTATGGTCATAGTGATGGTTTACTCATCTTCTTCACTGCTGGGTGCTGCAAAATGGGGGCAATGACAGCAGCTAGACCCATCTCCTTGAATCTTTGGCACAATGTAAGGCTTTGTGGGGACAATTTCCAGGAGACCATTTCCATTAATAGCATTATCAAACTCTGTCTCTTCTCCCTGTTTGACTCCTCTTCCTGTTCCTTCACAAAGGCAGAGCTGATGGTGGCTAGAGATTGCTCCTTTGCTAGGAATACTGCTTTGGAATTATTAGCACAAAATGAAACCAACAGAGAGGAGAAATTGAGTCAAATATTTATCAATACAAGCACATATATATTTCAGTATGTATTCATATGCGGGGATCTGTATGTATATGTGTACATAAAGGGAGTTTAAAAGTAAGCATAGAAAAATAAGAATTTATTAATTAGACATTTATGCACACACAAACTTCTGTCTAAGCATCTTTCATTTTTTTGCACTCAGAATAGGAAAAATGAGAACTGTTGATACTTTCAGACTTCTGTGAAACAGTGTAACTTTGACATTTAGTAGCAAATTTCAGTTTGGAGCACAGAACAAATCATGGCTATAAAATCCAGAGAAATAGGGGCTTATGATGTAAGGGTAATACAACCTTTACTATAATGTTGGGAAAGAAATGTTACAATGTCAGTACTCTATACAGGCAAATAAAAGAGGAATTATATTTAGGTTATCTCCAAAGTCAATTTGAGAACAATACCATGTGTGGAAATGCCTGCTATAAGAAAATAAACTAACTTTATTTTAGAGGAACAATGTTTTGGTACATGAAATCTGAAAAGCCTGGAACATGGGTGCAGTGTACTCTGGAAAGCTGTTGCTATTCTCTTTGAATGCTAGTAACACAGATACCATGAAATTGAGTGGGGAGATAATGTAATTTTTAAAAAATGGTAATGTAATATATTAGTATATTTAGTTATATGCTTAATTTATTAATATATGTAATAAATGTTTTAATTAAAGAGAAGACTGATTCAAAATTATGCTCTCAAGTTACAATGAATAAGTTTTGATTTTATATCTTTTGCAATAGAAGCTATTGATTTTTTTATTATATAATATCAAAAAGCTTTGCAATTTAACTTATCTCAAAGAAAAGGAGGCTGAACTGTCAGAGGTAACCGGGCTGTACTGCGGGCACATCCTGCACCAGCAGAGGGGAATGGATAAGACTGCCATTTCAAGTTGCTTCCAGCTTCCTCTCATTTGTTTCTCTGAAGTGGGATCTGTAGCTTAGGAACCTGTACAAAATAATGGACAGAAATTGACATTTGAAAACCAGCTTTGCAAATGAATACGGTATTTAAAGACCCATCTCTGTCCTCTGTCCTCCTAATTCTACCGCTTAGAAAGATCTCTCTTTTAAAAAGGAGATATTTCTCAGGTACATAGAAAACATTCACAGATTTTAATGTAAAGGGTTTTTTCACACATAGTAAGTAGCTCTGGGGAGCTGCTTAGACAAGAGGGTTTTAAAATACCAATAGCAATGTAGCACTGTTTTACAAGAACATAAACACAATTTAACACATACTAATCTAAACTCCAGGTGTTTTGTGGCTGCTGACAATTTTCCTGAACTGAGGAAATAAGAGGCAATAAACTTGGTCACAGTGTTTGAAATGTGTACTGTTAATTTTGTGGGGGTTTTCTCCTGGTCTCATGCTTTTCCTCAGTAATATGTCTGATTTCCTCAGATAATGTTCTAATGGCACTAACATCCACACTAGATTTACTTTATTTCTCTGCTTTTTGCTGAGACTTTTATAGTGTAATGAAAGCATTTATTTCAGTGTCCCCAGAGACCTGCTTTAAATTGACCTGCTAGCCAGAGCTTTATTATAGACAAAGGCTAAAAGAGTGTAATCTAGAAATCTTTATTTATTGCTATTGCTTTAGCTTCATGTTCAGCTGGAGAGCTACATAATTATCATAATTTATATATATCTGGAAAAAGGCACAGAACATATTTTGAAGAATATTCTCTTTCTGCTCACTTTAGGCAGTACCCTGGCTCTGGGGAGGTGATTAGAGAGCCTGTAAGAATAAGATTACTTAGGGCCCTCTCACGCCACACACAAGGCTTGCTCTTCTGAGCAGGAGGGCTTTGATGTGAGGAATAGTAATGGACTAAGGAAAGGGTTAAGAGTTTTCTTCAAACTATGTATTGATTATCTTAATTTAGTATAGGGAACAGGTATATTGTTCTTGCTAGTCTTGTGGTCAAACTATAACTCAGAATAGAATAGGTAGCCAAAACACGTTCTTTAAAATCAAGGACCCTCTTCTCTCAAGAAGATTAATGTCTTACAAGAACTTTTTTCAGCTAGCCTCTATAAGACTTGAGGTTGTCAGCTGGGGAAACTGTGCCAAGGGTGAAAAGTGTAAGGGGAAGATGACCTCTTACTTCATCCAGAAGACCCCACCCCAAGACCACCAGACAGCAGTGCACAGGCATAGAGAGGAGGGGAATAGTATTAATGAGTTCTTGGAACTAATTGTAATAATCTCCTCCTATGCTTGTGAAATCTGATGAATATGTATGTTTGTGTATAATAAATATCTAGCTTGTTGATCTCTGGGTGTGTGAGTTAGGAGGAGCGATCCCCCTAGCACTCGGCACCACAATAAACTTACCTGCTGTATAACTCTTTGTGAGTTATGAAGTTCTATTCTGTAAATCAGCTTAGCAGGCTCTGAACAGCCACACAAGGTGCAGAGTCACTGGGGTAGGTGCGAAACAGAAGAGCACTTGATTTTCCATGTGTTGTATTGTGTATGAGAGCAGGGAAGAAATTTCCTCCTGATAAGCCACAACAGCACATTAGCAGCCTCTGGAGAATAATATTTTTACCTCTGAATTCCTCTTGGGATATCATACCTGGAAAGCAAAACTATCCAGAACTGTGTCTGCAGACACAACTCTTCATGCAGAGCCCCAGCTGCTGCAGATAGGGGTGCATGGACAAAACTGCTTTTAAATAAGCTTCTAATCCTCCTGTGCCTGCAGACACAGTGCAAGCCCTGGTCTGCCACTTGCCACTGCCAGCTGAAACTGCACATTTCTGTTCTGTCCCTCCTCCCTAAACTGTGGAATAACTTGTGTTTCCTTTGAAATTTCAAGATACTGGTTGGAAAAGAACAGTGAAATGATTAAAATATTTTATGGAATGATAAGGACATTTGCTAGAGAGATTCACCAAAACTGCAATGTTTTCATTAAAAATTTAATCATTATAAGCCAATAAAATATGACCTCAGTATTTCCAGTTAGTTTTCTGTCATCTCCAGTAGCC
>JAOSLQ010012413.1:0-25127 GCA_025629905.1 Lorius lory | reverse complement strand
GCTTTTATCACTGTGCTGTTTGATGTCTGAGGCTTAATTTTCTCTTCTGACCTGTTCTCATTTCCCTTCACTCCCATCATATGCAGGCTTATTAACAAATCTCTTTCAAGGGTGCTGTTGTCTGATTAAATCTGGAAACTGTCTCAGACCTGTAATGTATAACACTAATCCCCAGCCTTATGGAAATTGTGGAGTTGGGTTTTTTTTTTTTGGTGGTGTGTTTTTGTGTTTTGATTTTTTTGGCTGTTGTTGATACTTTAATGGTTCCCTTACTTTCTCATGCCTGCCCTCTTGAAATTAGAAAACAGCCTGCCTTTTTTCTTATCTTTGTTCTATACAAGCTGAATGTTTAATCCAGAAACATGAGCTACCTAAACAGAGTTGAATCCTTCTGATTTCAGTGACTTCTTTTGTGAAGAGATCAGTCAGATCCAGAAATAGCTGGACCCTCTCCTGTCTATATCTGGGAAGGTAGTTTAATGGCGATGATTGTGGTGGTGGTGTTTTCAGAAATTCTGTCTCGTTTTTTTTTTCTTCCTTTTCCCTTTCTCAAAGCTTTGTGTTATTTATCCACATGTTATAAGGTGTGGATGTGTCTTATCTGTGTTTTAGGAGTTTTCTCAGACTAGTTTTGATTTAGAAGTAATCAGATGTAAAAGCATTATTACTTAAGTAAGGCTAGATCCTTCCCGCCTGCCTTTCTGGAAATCAGCATTGCACATCTCTCTCAGTCATTACATAGGTGGAACTGAGAGTAATAATACAGCCCAGAGATGTTACATTTTGGGGTTTTACCATATTCTTTGTAGGTATCATATGTGTTCTTACCATGTAGTGCTTCCCTAACTGTTGAACTTGCAGATTCTCCTTTGTTGGGTGTGCAAGAGATTTGGTGATGCTGTGAACTGGATGACCTCATGTTTCTTTTATGCTCTGTCATGTAAAAAAATGTTGACAGTGTTGTTGTTCTACAGCTGTTCTACAGCTAGCTGTTCTGAGAACAAAACTGTTTTGATGTTGCCAAGGAGGTGGGTCATCATCTTGTATCCCAAGTGAAAGTTATGCTTGCCTGTGCACTTTGAAGTCTATGCATTTTGCCCTGCTAATTTAAGAAGTCCATGAACTGCTTCTTAAGCTGGTTTGCATTGGTCTGCCATGAAGTCATCGGGAGTGAATATGTTGATGTTTGAACATTATTTGCAGGACTTGATTGCTGTCTAGATAGCTGAACTAGGCATCTAGTTAAGAAGGACAGTACTTAAGTCTTTGCAGTGGAAGCTTTTACTCTTTCCAATCTAGGGAGACTCTAGAAGGTATGTAGCTATGTTTTATGCTAATGCTTGTTGTGCAGTGGAAGGGGAAGCTAGGTTTCGAAGAGAAGTCTTTATCACTGTTTTACTGGATGCCTCTGTTTAGCCCCTCTGTTCGCCAGTGGAGACTGAGAGCAGCTTATTTGAGCAGTTAACACAGCATGAATGCAAATCTCAGGCTAAGGAACTGACAGTGGTGGTTGCCACTTCCACTGGAAGTTAAAAAGAGAGAGGTAAGCTGCTGTTGCAGGACAGAAGGGAGACCAGGATATTGGTCATATTATCTGCATCAGGAATTAGCAGCTTTCTGCACTTACTTTCTTGCTGTGTCCATCCTCTTCCCAGGAGGAATAGCCAGGTTCCTTCTATAAGTACAGGAAGGTGGAGAAGGGAGGTCAGCTTGCATAAGACACAGGAGCAAGCTGCTGGACACTCAGCTATCAACTGGATTTATGAAGCTAGGGACTGACAACCTGGAGTCAACTGACAAACTGGAGTCCTCTGCTGTGATAAGATTTGATTGGCCAGGCTGTGCAGCAGATTCCAGCAATTCCTCCTTTGATCCCAATGCTGTGTGTGGTGTGATCTGACCTGTGCTGTATTTCAGCCACAGCAGCGTTTTCCCCTCCTTGAACAATTGTGTCATCTGCCAGGATCCTGACTATTAATACATATTCAAGATGTTGCAAGGAACAGTTACCTTTATAACTGCCTGCCATATGTGCTTTGTCTTTGTTTTGGTGAAGGCAATCTTCAGTGTTTAAATGCTTTACTTCCTTTAATATTAGTCTTTGTTATGAATTATCAGACTGTTAACAAATTTCCTAGCAAATCTTTATGGACTGCTATTTGATGGCCAGGTGTTTTTGTTGGGTATGAGCTAATTTATGAAACTCCATTACATCAGCTTTGGTGTTAGTTTTTGCTTACCTGGTGTAATAAAAACAAATCTGTAAAATCCCAGACTCTTCCAGTTGTTCTAATCATTTGTGTTGCTGTCTGTGTGACTTAGCTATAAGAAACACATGGCTCAACAAGTATGCTTACACATTACATTTAATGACCTTCCCTTGTTTCCACCACAGGACTGAACCTGGTGGGTTTTGTTCAACTTTGTTGTTGCCAATAACTTTATCTTTGTTACTACAGGTTTACAAAGTGTTGGTGTCGGTTGGCAGAAATGAGTGGTTTGTCCTCAGACGGTATGCAGAGTTTGATAAACTGTACAATACGGTAAGCAAAAGGCAAGCTATGAAATCATGCCAGAATAGCATAGAGTAACATTTGTTTGCAGTGTTATGGTTTGAGTTAATTCCCTTTGGAACAGTTGGAGTCAACATTCAATAACCACAGGAGCCTGTTGAAAGAAAATGACAGGGTGGGTTTAAACTTTGGTTTGTTTGAATTTCAAACTCAAAATCCACTTATTTGTTGCTTTTTTTTTTTTTTTTAATTGTTGCTTGGGATCATAGTGTAATGAGAGAAACCTCCAAGTTTAGTTTGTCGAAACATCTGAAATGTGCATTTGTTCGTGATGGTAAAAAGCACTGCAAAATTTAAACCATCAGGATAAATGAATCTATTAAATAAGTGGTTTACTTTGAAGTACTGAAAGCAGTGAACAAATCCTTGTTTTTTAATTTAAACTGTTCCTATCTGCAGTAGAAATAGTTATAATAGCCAAATTTTGTGGCAGTGGTCCCAGTGAAATAAGGACTGTCCATCAAATAAGTACGGGTTTATTGGCTTCATTGCTACAAGGGGATTTTGCTCGTTTTACATAGTGGGCAAGTGGGGCAATGACTTGCCCAAATGTGTAGTCCATGATGAGTCCTGTGTCCCTAGCTGTCTCCAGTTTTTCATGTGTAGAAGCCACACCTTTTGCTTCAACGAAAAGAGAAATGATTCCTTTGTGATCCCCACAGGAAAAGATTACCAGCTGCTTATCTGTACCTCCTTTTCCATTCTGTTGCTCCTATGGGAAGTAGCCAGGCTTTTCTCTCTTCTGCTTCACTGTACATGGATTTGTATGTGGCAGTGGTATACAAATACAGGCAGTGAGCTTGGAGTTGTCTTACCAGGTCTGAGCTGACGTCAGCCTGGATGCATGGTGGTATGCTTTGCCTGCATCTTTTGCAAAGGGTGTGAAAACAAAGTATCCCCTTTTCCATACCTGTAGGGTGAGTGTTGGTGATCCTGTTCCCTTTGCCACATTCTCTTGCCCTTCAGATTAGTGTTGATCTGCAGAAGCTTGTTCAGCACTGGTCTTTCTAACACGTGTAGGGGCGGAGGTCCTGGAGAAGCATAACCAGGAGGACACCGAGTCCCGTTTCTGTTCTGTATAATTCATATAGTACGCCAAGAAGAACTTGTGCTGCTAACTGGAGGAGATACTGATGTTTCTAACGAGAGGAGAATTGCTAGCTACTCTATTAAAAAACTACTCTCTTAAAGAGAATGAGGGTAAGATTGCTCCTCTGAGCTCTTGAAGATAAAGCAAATGTAATCAAGGCTTGGCAAATGTCAGGGTTTTTTTGTATAAATTCAGTGCTGTTGTATACAATCTTCTGGTCAGCTTACCAAGTGTAGAATATAATCAAATTATAAATGCATCATTGTAAAACAGGCTGTTCATCTATTTACAATTTTGGCTTAGTGGTAGACAACTTGTGTTTTCTAGAACTTTAAGAAAGTTATTTGGGCAAAACCCAGAGGCCTGTACCCCTAGCCCCTCTTAAACCTCATGCATACACCTCTATGCAAGCAAGCAAGGAAAAAAAAAACAAACCTGAGAGAGACAGAGAAGGGGAAGGAAGTAAAGAGGAGAATAAAACCAACATTGAAATTCTAACCTGTGTGTTTTAATCTGGGGCAAGTGGAAAATCCTTTCAGCAATATTGCAGGAGTTAGCTGCAATAATCCATAGCCTTCTAAAGTGTGATGGCCTTTGAATTTAAAAGGGTACGAGTGGTGCAAACAAGCTGAGTACGTATTGGGGTTTGTTTGTTTATGCTCTTCTTACAAGTGTATGAGTAGAGAAGATGACAGAGAGGAGCAGAATTACTAATAATCAGATGTTCAAACTGTTCATCAGAAAACAAAAAAAAAATAATTGTTTCTATTGATATTTAAGCACACTCCAATTGTATGTGTTTTGTTTTCAGCTAAAGAAGCAATTTCCTACCATGAACCTGAAAATTCCAGCTAAAAGAATATTTGGAGACAATTTTGATCCTGGTAAGTTATCAGGTTACTCATTTTGTCAGGTTTTTTTAAGATCTATTGATCTATTCCAGCCTACAAGAAGCTGTCTTAGATGAGCTTTACAGCAGTCCTCAAAACAGTGACTAAACCAGTTTAGTCATGCCCCAGTCAAACACAGGAACCAGCGTAGGAAGGTATTCTGCTTGTGATTGTGAGCAAAGCATTGCTTAGTGGCCCCCATGTGCTCTTGCATTATAGCTCCTTCCAGCCCTCCTGTATTCACTGTTCTGAACTTTCAAGGTGTAGTCTCTGTTCTATAAAAGCAAAAGCCAAACTCCAGACTCTTCTAAACATAAACCTAGCAAATTTTAACTTCCTTTCTGTGACTTTACCTGCCCTCTCTGAAAAATGAAATAACTGAAGGATTTATCTTTGAATGCTTTTGAGCTCTCTATATCTAAATGTGCTTCCTTGTACAATTTAAATGAAAATGAACCTCTTCCTGTTGTTGTTCCACTTAGAGAATCCTGTTTGATGTTCGCATGATGTGATCCAGTTAACAGTGATAGGTCTCAATTAAGCTTACTCTGTCCACATCAAAATACTCATTTGAAATCACTTCTAAAGTGCACTGAATTAACCTATGTGGCACCACTGATGAATAAATAAAAAGGCAAATGGGAAGGCCAAGGCTTTGCTCTGTGTGTTTATACTCTTCATTCAGGGTATATTTCCTTAAGGGTGTTCTTGAGGGTCATTGGGAGTCTCCCACCCTCCCTGGCTTGCTAATGTGGTCGGACTGAGTTTGTAGTTTCACATCCTCCTGCACCCATTTCAGGCATTTGGTTTTCTCCTTTGCTGAAGAACAAATAGATCCAAAGGTGTTGAACTTTTGCAGTGTGTTCTTCTGGGGTTTTTAGAGTTCTTTCAAACAAATTTTTGGCAGTTACTGTTAATCATCAAGATCCTGACACAAAACTCCTTTTTATTTTTTATTAAAATAATCAAATGCAAGTATCCAAGCTCTGATGGCCTCTTTTGATGAACATGTGAATGATTGCCGAAACTTCTACATGGATTGTGTCTAAAGGGATTTCTTGGTTTGGTTTCTGTCCTTTTCTCTGACCTTGGGGTTTTCAGAATCGGCTGAAGACCTGGTAGTGTGGTGCAGTCTGGGCTGCTGTACAGCCAAATGTACAGGTGGATTTACTGGAATCACATTTAGGAAACTGCAGTTTAAATGGCAGGGAAAGAACCTAAAACTTTATTAAAACTATATATGTAAAGCAAAGTCCTCAGACTTGTTTTAAATTTCCATGAACTATGCTGAAATCCTTGAAGCATGAGAAACTGAATAGTTCTTAAGATGTTTCTTGCTGGGGGGCAGGGTGGAGATGGAGCCATGATGCTCTTTTAAATAATTATCTTAACATTAATTTAGTGAGGCTTTGATGTAGTGTTTCTGCTGGCTTCTGAAATGTCACATATTTTACAAATGTTGAAAAGGTATTTTACCTCTGTTAGTCAATGCTTGTGCTATTGTCAGTCCATGGATTGTACTATTGCCTTGGAGTGCAGTAGAGAGAAACTTCCGTATCCCTCTTCCCGAAGTCTACCAAAAATACTGTTATAACATAGGTTGTCATCTAAATGCTTCATTTTTATTGTCACTTGTGTTATTTCAAAATTAATCTGGTTTTAATGTCAGAAGTAGGGCAGAGGGAAACCATTGAAACCAGTCAGAATACAGAACTAGAAAATGACAGAATACATTTGTGCTGACATGATGCAGGAGTTTTATCTTCAACAATGTGGGTAGCTCTGTAGCCTTAGAGTGGCTGATGGTACTATACATACACCATACTGAAACTGCTGATGTTGGTGACTCCCATAACATCTTTATGCAGGTTTACCTTCCTGCTTTATGTCAGTAATTTGGGATTATTAAATACCTGAACAAGGATTGAGGGATTATATCCCTGGAACAATATAAACATTTTTTTGTAGTATTTGAAATACAGTTTTTAATTGAAATTGAATTTTAATTTAAAATTTTAACAGTGGTCAGCAATTTATGTATGACAGAGTTACCTTAGCACATGAATAAAATAGGCTTTTTCTGTACAACTTGTTGTTGACATGAATAATGAAAGACAAGATTATCCTGTTTTGCACTTTATTTCATGTTAAAGAGTTTTAAATCCCTTGTGTATCTTTCCATATCGCTAAAGGAAAGTTATGTATCTTAAGCTTTAGGTGAGGGTGGAGATGCTGAGGATTGCTTTTTTAGTATCAGAGATGATGTCCAAGACAGAAAATAAAGCATTTTATTTAGTTACCTTTAATGGTTCCATCTGAGTTCCTGCTGGCGGGATGAGCTATGCAACTTTCCCACTGCCATACATATATTATGGAAATATGCTGCTTGGTGGGACTGTTCTTGTAAAAACTTGATTTGTGCAGCTGATGCCAGGTTTTGCCTGTGTTTTGTGGGTTTTGAACAGAATTGGGTCCTGAAGGGCTCACCAACACAACAAAGGCTGCACAGGTTAGCCTGCTGTGCTTACACGCTGTTCTCGAAGCACTTTGGTACAGTTCTAATCCAACTGGCTTTCTACATTTTCTAGTAGATTGCAGAGAAACTGAAATTTGTTCTTTCACCTCACTTGAATGTGTTAAGCTTGTGATTTTTCACATGTAGAACCAATCCTTTTCTGAACCAGTCATGAAGCAGATTCTTTTTTTAACTGCTGTTTAAGTCCTAAAAAACCCCTACATTTGAAAATGAAGTATTTTCCACAAGCTGACTGATCCTTCTAATAAATCTATCTTACCTTTTTTTTTCCTCCAGATTTTATTAAACAAAGAAGAGCAGGACTGAACGAATTCATTCAAAATTTAGTTAGACAGCCAGAGCTATGCAACCAGTAAGTAGTTTCATTTCTATTTTGTAAGGACTGTATAAAATATGTGAGGTGTCAATACAAAGTTGTAAAATAAGTTATCTGGTTAAAAGTATGTAATTTTCATGTTTGGTGCTCTAAATAAAATAAACAAACTTTACTATGGACTGATGAACAGTATAAAAATGTTTTTGTTTTCTGAAAACTGATCTACAATTAACCTGGGAGGCAGTTAATGGATCTTAATTCAAGGGGAGCCGATTGCAGTGTAAACTCTGTTGCTGTAGGGCAGGTGTTTGTTTTGCCCTTGGCTGTCCTGTTTAACAGCTCTGCTGTCACTTGCTATTAAGTTGCTGTAAGTCACTGCCTGAACTTTTTTGTTAGAGGAGTTCATGTGTGTGCTCCCGAACTTGTAAGCATTTTAACAAAGTAGCTTAATCAGCTTGCTTAGGCTGTTGGGTGTAACCACGCTGCCTGTCTAAAGCAAATGAATAAGCTCGCGCATAACCTGTTCCATGAGAAGAATTGCAGATGTGTTAACCTCCATCAGTGTCCTGCTGATGGGTCAGAGGTGATGGTATGCTAGAGTCGGCTCCAGTTAAATCTGAAGGATAACACTTCCGTGTGTGAAAAACTGCATTTTCATTTAAATCTATACCTAATAAATTTAAACTAAATCTGTGCAGCTTTCTGTGTTGCTTGAACTGGTAAAATAGTAAAGCTCTATGTTTGCCTTTAGTGTTGAATAAATGTCTGTAACACATATGCTTTGTTTAATCAGCCTATGTGTACAACCTGTTAAACTGCCTGTTTCCCACAGGAAAGAAAAGAACCCTTAAACAGTATTGCTGCAGTGTGCAGTCAGAGTATTTTTTTTTCCAATAAATGAACTATTTAAATGTCCTATTAACCCGAAATGTGCATTTTCTTTCTTTTCTGGGGAGAAAGGAACATTTTATATCTTTTCCTGTGAGAAGTGGAAAAAATTTTGCAACCAAGTCATTATGGTGGAATAGTTTTCCACTAGAACAAATACTGTGAGGCTTGTGGTCATCATAGTGTTCTTGGGGAAGATGAGAAAGCACTTTAAAATAACTAATTATTGAAAGCTAATCTGTTTTGTTACATTAGGAAAGGACACTGGTTTTATTTATCACAATCCCCTTCCCTGTTTGGTTGTTAGTACGTCCAAATAGTTTGTTTCAAAACCTGATGCATTTGGTCTCCATAGGTAAAATGGTACAGTTTCTGTGTACATCACAGAATTGTATGCTTAAAAAAAGAAAAGAAAAAAAAGCCAAACCGCAAATTCACTTTGCCGTTTTAAATTTTGTGAGCTTTTAAAATTGTTTTACGTTCAAATACATCTGTAGCTCAGTTGATGTTCTTTAGCTTTGCACTTAGCTTGTTTGATCCATTAAAACTAACTTAAACCAGTATTAAGGAGTAGGTCTTATAAAGTGTTTTGGTGTTGTTGAAAGTGTGTTCAATCTAAAGCTTATTAGACATAGTTATACAATAAAAACAAAATAGAGACTGAATTTGTCTTGGTTTTTTAAATGTGCTAGAAGCTGCTCAAGGAATATGTGGTAACTGAGTCTTCACAGATAGTCAGCATCCTTACTTTCTTAGATTGTTTTGCTTTAATGTGCTAATTAAGTTTGATATTAGCAAAAATCACTTATGTAAAGTTAATAATATACAAGGAAGGCATAGGGGGATATGCATTTTCACACAACTTCAAGGAAGTCCACCTTCCACTACATCTTTTAAGCATTAAAACCAGTATCAGGATGTCCTGTTTTTAACTCCTGCCTAGGAAAACTGTTTCACTAAAAACCAGAGGATGGTTGGTGGTGATGTCCTCATTTCTGGATGCGAAGGCACCTGAACATCTGAATTGAAAAGCACAAATGTCAGGTTCAGTGTGTCCAAGATCGTAATGTTTATATTATTCTCTGAACCTTACAGCACTGTTTCAGGGAGAGGAATGGGGTTGTCTGTTGTGGGGGTTTTTTTCTCTCTTTCAGTGGACTTGGTTCTTGGGTCTGGCGTGTTTGTGGGATATTGTATTGAAGCCAAACCTTTCTGCCCAGTAATAAAACCAACCAAAACCTAAAAATGTGTTAGGGTTATTAGAGAGACCCTGTGGCAGTCGATGAAGATTTTCCTGCAATCGCTGTCAGGTGGAATATGGGACAAGATGGATCATTGGCTTAGACCTAATTGGGAATTAAGAGGACTAGCTTCAAGCTGCATTTACTCAGCTAACTGTATTTGACAGAGAACTTGCTCTTGTGGATAGAAAGCAGATGCAGGAGTAATAGAGATCTGATAATGTGCTCCTCTTGCTGAGTGATGTCTTGACTAGGATCTGGGAGTTCATTACTTGTGAGCATTGTGAGGCCTCTTAAATCACTGAGCAACTATTTAAATTGGGCTGATAGCCCCCTCAAAGGTAGGTCTTCATGGGAAAATTAATGAATATAATTGTGAGAACACTTCCAAAGAAAATCTGTTTGAATCCAAATGTATAATAGAGGATGCATTAAAGATGTAACATAGTTATTTTTAAACAGTCCAAAGTAGTGCCTTAATGAAAATGAGAACATTTGCATAACACTTGAAGAACTCAAGGATGACAATACCTTGTCACCTCTGTGGGAAAATGAGTTATCAGCTCTTTAAGTGAGAAGCAGGGCTCTGTATTTGTTCCCTAGAAGAAGATCAGTGGCTGGATTTTTCTGGTTTCTGAATCTGAACCCCCTGGATTGTAAGATCTTGGAGCCCACAGTGGGGAAAGCAAGCTTTGCATTACATTGGTTGTGCTCTTTTAAAATGTTAACTGTACATTATGGCTTTTTGAGCCTTTGCTTTCTGTAAAAAAGATAGCAGTGTTTTACTGGACACCATTAGTTTAAAAAGTGTCTTAAATGTTGTGTCATTGGCAGTTAACTTTAACCATTTTGCTGCAAAATCTGTGTGACCTCTGAGGCTTGTTCATATTTCTGTGTGTCCAAAATTTTTTGTGTGGCTTTGTATGTATCTTCAGGAAGGCTAATGCAGAACTACTGTCACAGAAGGAACTGCATTTAGGTGGAGCTTGACATCCATTTATGATCTCAAAGAAAATCCATGAACTAAATTTATCCAGTCATAAAAATCCAAACAAAATTGACTTTTGGTGGTAGTATATGTACAACGTGTATTGAGCATCCCTTTTAAACTGTTTTCTTGATCCTTTTAATTTCCTGTGAGGTTATTTTAGGAATAGTTCCAGTGTATTTTAAAATACCTTGAGTTAATACATGTGAGCTATTACAGCATAGAAGTCCTACCAATCTATATAGCATGTATTAGCATGCTGCAATGTTGGCTAAGAAATTAAGCTTTTTCTTTTAATCACTCCTTTTTTTGCAGTGCTTTTAAAATTGCAAATGTGAACGATGTAACATTGATGAGTTATACTCCTGGCTGCCGTGCATTGTGGAGATTGAATACTCTGCAACTGTACAGCAGCCTTTTACTGTGAATGTATTTTTTTACTTTTATTTTTTTTTTCCTGCTGTGAATTCAGTCCTGGATAAAGTTACTATAGTAACTATTTGAGCTGTATTACAACATGCTCTATTAAATCACCCACTTCTCCAGAATAATTAATGCTGAAAGGTAATCAAGATCTGGTTCTGTTGTTCTGTCTAGTGAAAAGTGTTAACCATAACTCTTTATTCTTGATTTTATGATAACCAAGGATTCTGAAACTTAAATTGCTGCATCGTGAGCCAGAATTACTACAGTGTTCAAGCCACAGTGATTTTTGTCTTCTGTGACTCAGAATACAGGAGAGGCCCTGAAATAGATCAGAATTTGGAGTTCATATAAGATGGGAAGAATTAAACTGAAATGATAGTGGAAAATTGTGTGTACAGCCTTGTTCTTGAAACCTGAAAGGCTGAAGGTAACAAACATCTTCCAAGTAGGGTTTAGGAATATAGAATGTGGGCAATGGAAACTGGGAACCTCAGATAGTATATAGGACATTAGTTGGGTTCAGTGATGAGTAGTGCTAATATGATATACAGGAGCTGGGGATATGTCAGAAATGGTTCGTCTCTTACTACTGATCCTTACTTTCCATAAGTGTGGAGGGTGAAATGGATTAAAAATAGCAGTATATCTGTTTCTTACATATAAAATAGAGTAGCTTTATGTACTAGGGATAAAAGAGCAGCTCTATAGTAAGCTAGTGCTTTTCTTTTACTGAATGGCTCATGCAGAGTTTCCTATGAGTGGCTGCCCCAAGACATTATCAAAGAACTTAATCTCTGAAATTTAGGTAAGATTTCCTCCTTGATAAGCAGGCTACCTTTTAGTGAACTGATGGAACTTGATAGATTCAGTAATCTCTTCAGGTGGTATATAGCCTATATGTGATATCCATCTGTTTAGGCATTAATTTTGCCTCACTTGTAGTACATTATATTTTACTCACTCATTGTGTAGTGGTTAAGAAAGACAGTACATTCTTTTGAATTACTGTTGAGTAAGCTTTGCTTACTGGAAGTGGGTTCTTGGAATTCTTTTACTTTCCCTACATTCTCCCAGTCCTCCTCCCCTGGCCCTCACCAAGGCAGCAGCTAGAAACCAATGCTGAAGTTTGAAAGGCATCTCCTTAAGTACTGTGGGAAGCCTGTAGTCTCTCTTGCCGGTTCCTGAAGGATAGCGTTTGTGTTCTGCAGCTGACGGGAAGGATTTCCTAACATTGTCTTGTCAGTGCCGAGCCAGCATGCATTCTGAACACAAGGTCAGCATCTTCCACTTAAAAGTGAATGGGGACAGGAATGTAACGACCATATATCTCTCTTTGGGATGCAGACTACATATGCATTTCATACTATATGATGTTGGACTATTTCATTGACTTTGGAAAACTAAAAATGGTTTTAAACTCATCAGTTTCTTGAAAGACAGCCGTTTTCCTGGTGGTTGCTGGCCAGTTAGAACTCATGCTTTCTTCTAACAATTACCTTTTAATGCTGTTCTGTGGAGCATTTCCTTGTGAAGGCTTCACATACGTATACTTTAATGTGTCTGGGTTTTGCAAGGGAAAAATTTTATGTGCTGTATGCAACACATACAGCAGTTGAATTATGTTGCTATAAAAGCATTTATTATACACAGCCCTTAATTGCCAGAACTTAATTGTAAAACTTTGTGATGAGTAACTCCTCTGTATGCTGCTGTTTAACCCAATGCTTCCTATGGTTATGGCTGAAAATCATGCAGATTATCAGTGTGTTAATGAAGTTAACTGTGTTTCTAGCCCAGATGTCAGAGCATTTCTTCAAATGGATAACCCAAAACACCAGTCAGATCCATCTGAAGATGAAGATGAAAGGAGCAGTCGGAAGGTAACAACAGAACAGTCGTCTAAATTTTAACTATTTGAGAGCAATCTTAGGTATATTATATACTGAAAATTACTAGTTGGTTTCACAGTAAGTCTGCTCTGTGCTCTTTTAAACAAATCTGTTCCACTTTGGGGTGTAAGATATTCTTCTGTCATATGTGAACCACAGAGAAGGGGTACAAGAGATTGCGAATTTTGTCTTGCTGCTTCACTACTTGTTATATGGGTTGAAGAAACACAGCTTTAGTCATAGCTTAGCTGTCACAGCTTTTGCAATCTCTTCAAAGATTCTTGCTAAGAATATCTGGCAAGGAGCAGGGGAGATTAAATGTTTAATTGTCTTTTTGTTTGCTTGGGTGTGTTGTTTTTTTTTTTTAAGAGGGGGAGAAATATGATGCAGGGGAAAAAATGCAGTCTTCCTTAAAGTCACTTAGGAGCAAGGATGGGTTTGATTTCATTTCACATGTAACACTGTGGGATGTCTGACGCCTCTCTTGTCACAAAAGCCACTATGTGGCTAGGTGGATTCTTTGGAAGTTAGTTTACAGCCTTTAGAAACAGTGCTGTTTGAGAGAAGGAGTATTTTTAGGAATATTTCAAGCCATATTTAAGCTTGTTTTCTCATGGCTTACTTTTTGACATACAGATGTAATCTTAGTACTTTTCTTATTTAGTCTTCTTTAAAGGTGTAAAAGTTGTCATTTTGGTTTGTGATCAGGTATTTCCTGAAAGTTCCACTTCCAAAGATGGCAGTCTTTGCTGCTTTTTTTGTCTTTTCTGTAAGTGCTTGACAGCACTGTGAGCAGACAGCAAAAATCTAATTTGAAATACCAGTTTCCTCATCTTTTGAAAGGTATTTTAGGCAACATGGAATGATCAAAACCTGCAGCCAAAAATTAATGATGTGTCGTGCCACACCAGATTCCAAAATATGAAGAAGGCTCATGCAGAGTCGCCTAGATCATACATTTGATAGAAAATTAAACTTCCCATAGTTAATGTAAATGACGAAGCTGAAAAATAAGGAACAAAACCAAGCCTTCAGAGCAAACAGACAAGTCTTTCATATAGTAGCTTTTTAAAAACTGACCAGTATCATTCTGTGATTGGCTCTTATTGGTGAATAGTAGCACCCAGCACTGTGGTCAGGGAATTCTCTGCTTCTGGAGCAATACTGGTTTTGTGATGCCTATGAACCGAGCCTGTCTCCAGGTAACTTGTATTTGAATGCAGTTTATCCTTTTCTAATAAAGTCCAAAACCACAATGAGAGTACAAATACTCCTTTTTTAAATAAAAATAAAATTGAGAAAAATTACTTAAATGCCAGTGGCTTCCTCCTCTCCCTGTAACTTACACATTGTGTCTGCGTGTGTACTGGGTAGGATTCATGTCATCTCTGGAACTGAGTTAACCTTTAATGTCAGGATAGAACAGGTGGATAATGCTTTTCTTGGGGTGGGGAGAACGTTCACTTTTTGGTTTTTAAAAACACTATCTTTCCTTATTTACTCCTGCATAAACAATGAATGGGGGTTTGAAATCATTTTATTGCTAAGATCTTGGAGAATCTAGAATAAAAGGTAGAAAATACATTCCTAGAGCAAATACAGAAAGGGTTCAGTTCTGGATGAGGAACAAATTGTTTGTTGAAATGATTGTAAATTTTAATTCCCAATCTGGATACAGTTATTGTATGACCTTCATCTTGGAATGTGATGTGCGTAGAAATAGTTTGTGACAAGGTGATGATGGCCAGATATTTCAATTTACAAGGTTCCTAATGTGGATGTTAGATCTCCTTAACAAGTGTAAAGTATGGATTAAGCAAATTAGTGGAGTGTTCTGAAATTCATATTGGTTTCTAAGATAACTTGGAAAAAATAAGTATTAAAAATAAATTTCTTTGTCTCTCCCACAGAATATCAACTCTACCTCACAGAATATCAACTTGGGACCATCTGGAAATCCTCAGTAGGTTTCATTTCCATTGAATTAAAACATAATTTGATTTAATGTAAAATTTTTATTTCAGTGACATTTATTGAATTTAATTTTAAACCCAGCAAAGTTAGACTGAGTGTAATTGTTAATAGTAATGAAAGTTCTTTGGGCATATGCCATTATTTGTTAATTTGCACCGCTCAGGAGGAAGCAAAACGCTAACTCCTGTGCTAAATAAGCAACCATTTTTACAATTCTTTTTCACCTTCAGATTTTGTTAGTCTGCTATCCTCCTACTTCAGGATGCTATAGCAAAGATGACCTCTCTGTCTTGGGAGTGGTCCAACAACTGTTAAGAATGTGAACAGCTGCTGAAACGAGTTTGGTTTAATGTATGGCAAACCTAGTTACTGCAGTCATAACTTGCTTCTCTGGTGTCTTCTACAGAGTTTCTGTTCTCAGATCTGTGTGAATCTGTGCTCAGTTCTGTGCTTTTCTCATGTAGGAGATGACTGCTGTTTTGGTTTTGCTTTCGTCACAGATTTGTTCGGGACTAATAGGAGGAAATGCTTAATAGATTGCAGTAAGAAATTAACTTTAAGAGTACTTCCCTTCAGGGGAAGTAAATGGAGAGGTGTATAGTGATGTAACTGTTGTTTTGGAATTTGAAAACATGGATAATTGTTTGCTGACAAAAATATATCTGAATTGTATTTAGGAAAGAGGGAATCCTGGGAAAAATGAAAGGAGTGGTGGTATGGGAAGTGGAAAAACTGAGAGTGAATTACTCCTCAAGACCTCCCTCCTCTTGCTGTAATTTAAAATGAGGAAGGAATGGATGGAGGGAAGGAAGGGATAAACAAAGAGAATAAATAACAAACCTAGTCCCTTCTTCCTTCCCTTTGTAAGCTTGAGCCCTTAGGAAATGAGAAAAAAGCTCTAAGAAAAGTCATGGGGAAATGCAGACTTAAAAGTTACAAGGAACTGGACTGTGGAGAATAAAAGAACAGTCTTGCTGATCCTTGGTAGCTTAACCTTAAACTTACAAAAGAAACTCAAAGGATGCAACTTGAGCACTTTCCCTGGAGGAAAATGGAATTGCAAAATGAAGAGGAGTCATTGTCTCTGAGTGATGGTCTGCTGAAGTGTGGGTGTTAGGTGGAATGAAGAATAAACGAGGGTGCGAACAGAGTGTTGTTCTTGCATTACCACTCATGTACTACACTACACTGCTGGACAGCTATAAAGCTTGTAGTTTCCTCTCAGGTCACCTGTTCTTATTCCTAAATATATTTCAGTGCTAAGCCAACAGACTTTGATTTCCTGAAAGTTATTGGGAAAGGCAGCTTTGGCAAGGTGAGTTTTCTTATTACTATGTCTTATCCTGGTGCTAGCTGGAGTCTTGTGCATAATGACTGTTGGCTAGACTTGGCTAGAGGTTTTGGAAGTGGTATCAGTCTAGGGTTGCACATAAACTGTATTGTTTGATCCCTCTTGCTGCTTTTTTGAAGCCCTGACATTTCTTACCTGGTATGGAAGTTGGCTGCCTCAGTCACTTGTCTGGTGTAGCAAATGGGAGGGTTTCCCTTTCTCATTGAGAGGAACAGGGATCCTCTCACTCAGAGAGGAAGGGAGGTACCCCTGTGCTTATGCAGCAGCTGGAGTACGAATCGTGCATTTCCCTTTGTTGGCACGGGCTGTTTTGTCAAACCCCTAATGCAGTGGACCCATGTGAGCGACAGCCCATTGAAAAGTGAATTAATTACTGATACTCTACAAAGATGCAACAGAGAATCTCTTTTGAAGTCTTTGTTTCCAATTTCAAGTTGTTTCTCATTAAATTATTCTTAAAACTTGTAAAAACAGCTGAAACTGATAGATATTCAGCAAGTCATGGAAAATCAATGTTATTCAGTCTTTCATGATACCGGTATCAAGGCAGTTTTTTACTGAGCTCTGAGCTCACTTTGTTGGTGGTTACATTGGTGGTTGACTGTATTAGAGGCAAAGAAAGTATATGGTAAAAAACTAGCATGAATACTTCCCAGTTATGCTGAACTTGTGGAATTATTACTAATAGAATGTGAACTGCAACATTCACATTTCTTCATTTGTTCTGAATTTCACAGGTTCTTCTTGCAAAACGAAAACTGGATGGGAAATACTATGCTGTCAAAGTGCTGCAGAAAAAAATTGTTCTTAATAGGAAAGAGGTGAAATGTTCTTTCCCCACCTACCTCCCTTTTTCCTTTAGTTACAAAATTATTCCTGTTTACTTACTGATCTTTTACTTCCTTACAGCAAAAACATATTATGGCTGAACGTAATGTGCTTTTGAAAAATGTGAAACACCCATTTTTGGTTGGATTACATTACTCATTCCAAACAACGGAAAAGCTTTACTTTGTCCTGGATTTTGTTAATGGAGGAGAGGTATGTGGTAGTTGTGTTTTGGGTTTGAGTCTCTCTTCTAATTCTCTGTGGGAAGGATGGAGTGATCCTTTAGAATGGGTGCTCTCTCTCCAAATCCTATTATTATCTGCTATCAGTACAGACTTCTGTAGCTGTACGGACCCTGTTCCTCTTCTCATCCAACTCTGTTCCCAAATTTATTCATGATTGTCAAATACAAATACTGTATTTTATATATACTTAAGTTTGCCTATATTATGAATTAATCTTATGTTGTTACGTTTTTCACCATGTAAATCTGTCTTTTCCTTTTGCATCTGCATTAGCTGAGATGCCAGTATTTTGAAAGTAGAAGGAAAGAAACTGGCAACTGAATTTACTACACTGGTATTATTGGGACCTTTCAGATTATTCTGTAGCTTTGTATTGTCTAATTACTTACTACCAAATAGCCTTAACGTCAAGATTCTTTTCCTTGAAGCAGTGCCATTAAGTAACTTGAGGAAAACCTCGTGAAAGAAATGGAGGAAGTATGTATATGTTTAAGTAAGATGTTCTGGAGCAGCTTGTCTTCAGCTAGGGATCTGTTGCTTTCCAAAGTAGCCACTACTTCTAGGAGTGCTCAAGAAACTTATGTAAAAACTGGCTGAATAACCAGTACCCGTGAGAGGGTATAAAATGTTCATTCCATTCCTTCAAAAGGTTTTGAGGGTCTTGTAGACTATATATACCTGGGCCTATCTAGGAAAAATTAGTCATCACTGAAGAAAACATCATAGTGAAAAATGATTGTATGAACAGAACAGAGCTGTGTGTCTTGTCACTTGCTGTGTTTTCAGTTTTGCTAATTTACTGGTGTAAAATGTATATACTTCAGAAGGTCTTACAGGTGCTTAAAGCAGAACAGGAAAGGATAAGACAGGATACTGTTGTAGATGATGAAACTCCAGTAGCTGGAAGAGCACAGGGGAAGGGGTGGAATTTAGGTAGTTTGTTTCAGCATATCTCAGGGCTTCCTATTGTGTTGGTGGAGCTGGATATACACAGACAAATGTTAAGTATGCTGAATAAAACAGGATAAGATATGAACTGCATTAGTTCATATTGGTGATGGCCTGCCATCAGTACTTATGGTGTTTCTAGAGCTGCTCTTCTGACCCCTTCCAAGTGTCAGAGCTGGGACAAGATGGGCCTTTCTCTTGCCTCATGGACTGTCATCTTTAAATAAGATGTAAATAACTGTATTAGCAAGCTCCTGGTGTGCTCTACTCTGAGTTCCTGCCTACAGTTTAGTTTGGCATTCTTCCAGGCAAACTAAAACACAGTGCAGAACAGCTTTCAAATTTGAATGAAGTGTTCAGAAAGCTCTGAGGGCTTTTTTCTATTTTTTTCCCAAACTTTGTAGGCGGAAAACAGAAAACTTCTGTTTTCTCAAAATCTTGAAGTTGAATGGGTTGTATAGTTTAATCTGTATGATTATGATTAATCTTTGGCCAGACTCCCGTATCTGCTCAAACTGTTGGAAGCCTGACAGCTCTGTGTAGTTTGTGGATTAGCTGTCAGCTTGGAATATACATCTCCCAAACTGATGTACATCTAGGTGATTACAAAATACAATTCTACAAATACTTACATACAAAAATTTGAATGGAAGCCTATGCAGAAATGGAAGATTACTGATCTGACACCAGGTTATGTTCTGTTAGGAGGCTATCTTGCATCATTGACTCTTGCAACTTTTATTCACAGCCTAGTGGTTTACTCTAGTTCCTTTTGACTAGTCTTGGGTTTAGAGGAATGTCCTTACATGTTTGAACTATCTGTTCCTTTCTGAGAAGAAAGGAAGGAAGTAAAGGTATGACAGAATCATGCAGGAAACCCGATTTTATTTCATTTTACTTAAAAAAAAAGTGGACAGCTAAATAAAATTGTTTTATTGTTAAAATTACATGTTATTAACCTGATTTTTTTATAATGTTTTTATTTACTATATGCGTATTTACAGCTGTTCTTTCACTTGCAAAGAGAACGTTCCTTTCCTGAGCACAGAGCCAGATTTTATGCTGCTGAAATAGCCAGTGCACTGGGCTACTTACACTCCATAAATATAGTGTACAGGTAGGTTTCTGAACTGTATCCTTGTCCTGCAGAAGTTCAAAATGGCACAAATTAGTGAGTGAAAACCACTGTATGCAATTATCTTATGGGAAACTCGAACACAACAGTTTCACCAAAACCTGAAGCTTTCAGCTGAAGAATGAAACTGCTTGCCTCTGAGGCTCTTGTGTTAGTGACTGCTGCTTTGAATTAATACATTTGTTTTGTTTTGTTGTAACAGGGATTTAAAACCAGAAAACATTCTCCTGGATTCACTAGTAAGTATACAGCATTATTTTGGTTTTCTGTGTTCTCTCACTAAACTGACAGTGTGTATCCACACGTTGAGCAGGTTCTGGTTTTAAAATAGCATTCTTTTCTTAAACAGGGTCATGTTGTGTTGACAGACTTTGGACTTTGTAAAGAAGGGATTGCAAGTTCTGATACCACTGCAACTTTCTGTGGGACACCAGAAGTATGTTGACAACTTCCGTGGGTTTTTCGGCTAGTAATTAATGACTGTTAACTGTTATTAGTATTTGTGTAACTGGAAGATCAAATACTCTGTACTGGTGGAGGTTTGCATTCTTCCAACAAGCTCTTCCATGAAACCAGACCAAAGACAAGCTTCCTGCAGATGTGTTCTTTGTCCTTTTTACTCCTACTTACTACCCACATCCCCATAACTCATCTCTTCCTTCCTCCCTTTTTTCAACCCCCTTCAAACACTGTTTCCTCCTGTGTCTCCTAAACACTGGCTAGACACAGGACAGTTAGTGTAACAGCTGCAACAGATTTTCCAGCATGAATCTACTTACTGTATTCTGCCACTGACTTTGAGTAAGTTTATAGGGACTTAATATCTGTCTTGAGCAAATTTTGCATATGCATGGAACCTTTACTTGCTGACCAAGTTTATTGAACTCTTTTTACTGAGAAAACTACACTCAAAAATTTAGAATCTGAAGGTCTTCAACACACACGAGGGATTCACTGAAGTGTCAGTGTTAGTGGCTTTGATAATTTGATAAACATACTTGAAATTACAGCAAAGGCCTTTGAAGGCAATGGAAGATAAGTGAGGAGTAGTATTTAGCAGAAACATTTGAACTAAAAAGAAATAAGCAGTTGGCAACATATGACAACTAATCCTAGTTATGATCAGAATAGGAATACGTAAAGCTTGAGTGGTAAATGTGAATTGAAGCAATATTTGAATATTTTAGAAATCTCAAAGGACAGTGCATAGAACACAGGTAACTGGGTCTGTTTCAGAAAATCTGAGGGTTTTCTCTCATGCTCAGAGGCTTAGTCTCACACTTACCTTGGTCTTACATGAGTTGCAACATAAGAGGGTGATAATGCTGTTGCTTTCTATGCATTCTTAAAAATAGCAAGACTAAACATAGCAGTTTTGTATTAGTCTTTATAATCCAAGATTTAGATTTGAATCTTTCGTAATCCTGCTAAAATCTTCTCAGTGTTTCTAAACACTCAGTCGAATGACGTGGTGAGTTCCAACACCTAAAAAGCTCAAAAGAGGTTGTGAAAGGTTAACAAAAGCTGAAGTGGTTGATTTCAAAATACTTCAGCTGCTTTTCGTATTTTTGCAGACTCATCTATAGACAAATGAGTTACAGGGCACTCACACATACAGAAAGTTGGAGAAATACTGATCTAATTAAACTGTGAGTTTCAGTCTGTGCCTTGTCTGACAATGCTGTTATCTATTTGTAAATTAAATTTCAGAATGTGGCTGCTAGAATGATAGAAGTGAGCATCCTCTTGTTTTGCGAGGTTAGAAATCGTGTGTGCTGTAGGTGAGGACTGAGATCATAGAATTACAGAATAGCTAGGGGTGGAAAGGACCTTAAGATCATCTAGTTCCAACCCCCCTGCCGTGGGCAAGGACACTTCACACTAAACCATGACACCCAAGGCTCTGTCCAACCTGGCCTTGAACGCCACCAGGGATGGAGCATTCACAACTTCCCTGGGGAACCCATTCCAGTGCCTCACCACCCTTACAGTAAAGAATTCCTCCTTATATCCAATCTAAATTTCCCCTGTTTTAAGCTTTAACCTGTTACTCCTTGTCTTATCACTACAGTCCCTAATGAAGAGTCCCTCCCCAGCATCCTTACAGGCCCCCTTCACATACTGGAAGGCTGCTATGAGGTCTCCATGCAGCCTTCTCTTCTCCAGGCTGAACAGCCCCAACTTTCTCAGCCTGTCTTCAGTCTCTTTATTGCTTTGCCTGTGATGACAGTGTACAAACTGGTATAGTTACCCAGGCAGGATAAAGGTATTATCTTTTATCAGATCAAGTAACATTCATAAAAAAACTGATTGCTCCAGCTCTGAAACAGAAACAACAAACATTAAAATGAAGAAAAAAATCAGAGAAAATAGTCTGCATTATTTTTAATATATATCTGTTAAAACACAGAACTCATACTTGATAACCTGGAAAGACAATATAGGTAGGGGCTGGAAAAGGGAAAGTGGTGATTAAATAGTTGGTTTCTGTGCAAAAGATAGACATATACAGGGCCTTTTTGTGCTTGGGTGGAGACAGGTAGTGAGGGACAAGGAGGCAGCTAGCTTCAAATGGGACAGCCTGTGGATAGTAAGACCGATCCCAGGAAGAGGGAGAGCAGCATCTGGCACTGACTTCATTGGCTAGTGAGAACATATTTGAAGTGTGGGAAACATGTTTGCTAATGTACTCTGAGGTCTTTTGCAAAAAAAAAACAAAACCAAAACAAACAACAAAAAACCAAACCCCCCAAAAAGAAAAGTGTAGCTAAGGCTGCAGTTCTTGGAACGGTTATGGCAATTAGGGGAGAATCCAGCTGACAGGAAAATCAAGCTTCACACCTGTTTTAAAAAGGGCAAGGAAGAAGATCCAGGTCAGCCTTGTCTCAGGCCCTGGGAAGATTCTGGGGGAAGGACACAAAGGTGACTGGGAGAAGCCAATGTAGACTTACAATGAGCAAGTAACATCTGACAAAATTAATTGCTTTCTCTGACAAACTGACTGGCACTGCAATGTAGGGAGGTCAGTGGATTTTGTATACTTGAACAAAATCTTTGACACAGTCTCTTTGTCACCAGCTTCGTGAGATATATGCTGGATAAGTGGGCAGTAAGTTGGGTAGAAATTTACTGGACTGCTGTGCTCAAAGAGTCCTGTTTAGTGATGCAAAGTCCAACTGGTGGACACTAACTGGTAGTTCCCTTCCAGGATCTGTTACTGGAACCCATTCTGTTTAATATCTCAATTGACAACCTGGATGACAGGACAGAAGCACTCTGAACAGTTCACTAGCGACACCAATTTGGGTGGAGTGGCAAATACACTGAGGGCCGGGCTGCTATTGAGAGGAACCAGGATTGTGCAGGGTGAGAGTTCATGTGGTTATGTTTGTGTTTGAAGACAACTGGACACTAAGAAGCCTGGGAATATAAAGTAGAAAAAGGCAAGACAAAATTATATTACCATTCCAGGTGACTGTTTTCCTAAGTCAGATTTTGAATGTTTGGCTTGATCACATCCTGCCTCAGGTCATCAGCCATGTGGTTTGATAAGATTCCAAAATTTTGTAGTCTGGAGCTGGTCTAATGGATTTATGTATTCATATGCAAAATGAGTATAAAATAACCTAATCACTGAGGGCTGGAACAATTACTGTAGGCTGCTAACCATATGTGAGAGCAAAGTGCATGACTTTCATATGATTAGAATGAATCAGAGGTAGCCCACTTTGTGTGACACTCCTATTAAATGAATTTGTGAAAGCTGAAGTTTTGGAGGGCTTTAAATGGTATGAACCATAAATCTTTTAGAATGATAGTTGTTTCTGTTTTTCAACACCTTGATTAATGTGTAGCATGTGGTCTGTCCATTCAGATTCTTAATGATTTCCGCAATTGAATGAGGCCATAAAGGAAAAAAAAGGTACAGCTGCTTTTCAAGTATGTGGACATCAAATGGGGCTGCAGTCACTGAACATGGCATTTTTTGTACCCACTGGCTTGCAACATAAGAATCTAAATATAGAAATAATTAAAAGCTTGCTTGTAATTTCAGTAAAATAAGTGCCAAGGTTCCTGTAGTGTCTGATGGGAGTAAGATCAAGCCGTTATTGTACTCAGTCATTATTAAATAGTATTGAAAGGTATTGCTAAATAACTAGGAGTTTTGGGCTTTTGCCATTTTTAAATCTGTAAAATTTTGGCTATTATTATGTCTGGTATTTTTTTAACTATTCATATGTGTTGCTATGTATGCCTCATATCTCATCAGACAGCAAACATCTGCAAGATTTTGGAGGTCAAGAGTGTTGTGAAAATACTCTGGATCTAGAAATGAATAAACGTACATGTATTTATTGGATTTGCAAGTATTAAATGAATTGTGATTTTTTTTCCTTTTATGAAAAGCAAATATTTTCATAACAGGTAACAATCCACTTTATCATGAGTAGCAGTTATCAAAAAGGTGCCTGTCAAAAGTGAGGTCTTACACATATCTGGTGTTTCTCACTGAAAAAAATTGAATGTGTAGCTCTTATTAAGTGATAGAGGAGTAATAAATTCAGGCAAGACAAAAAACAGTAACAAAAAATGCCTTCCACCACAGAAGCAGCAAACTAAGGAATCAAAACCAGGGCTAACTGAATGGCACTCCAAAAGCAAGAGGCAAAATGCACTATATGCAGTCAACATAGTTAGCCATGCATTTGTCGGGGGCTTATCTTCCTGAAGCAGAATTGAATTAAAGAAGTTAACCTCCTGGAGGTTGTCTCTAACTTGACAATATTTCAGTTTGAGTGACTTACAGGTGTAAGAAAAGCCCTCTTTTTGTATCTGGCCTTTCTTTTTGTCTTCACCTTCGCTAATTTTTTAATCTTGTTTTCTGACACATCACCCCATAAATTTCTGCAGTGATCTTTTATGTAAGGTAACCCCTTGCATCAAAAAGTAATTTTTCTGACTCATGTCATGAGCTTATAGTCATCAAACCAATAGAATCTTAATTCAATATTAAGCTTAGGCCTAATACTCTGTATACATTTGTATAGGCAAAATTACCCAAATCTTGACATTTGTATTCAGATTAGTCATTAAAAAAGAAGAGGCTGGACCAAATTTACTCCCTTTTTACAGGAATTAGGTGGCAAGTGTGAAAGGTGTATATCTTAGTTATATACCAGCTAGAGGTCAATATGGTGTCAACAGTGTTTTAAGCTGAAGCAGCCCTGGAAAACGCATTGCAGTGTACAGCCCATGTGCAGGTAAATGCACCATTGGGATAGCCTCTTTGTTTCATCCTATGTTGAGAAGTATTAGTCACTTGGACCATATTTCATATGTTACTGCACTTAAAACAGCTCCACATGCTCCATTGTTCATGTCTCCATGAAAAATAGGAATACATCAGCAGTAGACAAGTGTTTGGTTAAATATATGTCTTTTCATGTGTTCAATTTGCACCCTTACAAAGAAGCAGTGCTTGGAAATTAGTCCCTTATGTTGTAAGAGACAAGAGTCAAGGGTTGTATTGGGAAGAGAAAGAAGTCTATGAGGATTTAGAAGTGGGAAGATAGGAGGGCTCTCTGGGGTAACCTTTACATCAATTATACACATTTAAAATTTGTGCTGGTAAATTTTTAGTTTTTACATGTAGCTTGTGAGTTCTACATGTGAAAATGTGATATCTTAAAACAGAATCTCACACTGGAAGTACTCTAGAATGTCTGGGGGATATGTTTGACCAACCTTATAGCCTTCTATGAGGAAGTGACTAGGTGGAGGGATGATGGTAGAGCGGTAGATGTGGTTT
>JAOSLQ010012411.1:0-10966 GCA_025629905.1 Lorius lory | reverse complement strand
AGTGTGTTTGAAATTATGGCATTTATCTTCCCAAGTAAACGGTTACATGTGATGGAGCCCTGCTGTCCTTGAGACAACTGAACACCTGCTTGACCATGGGAAGTGGTGAATGAATTCCTTCATTTGCCTTGCTCGTGCATGTGGCTTTTGCTTTACCTGTTAAACTGTCTTTACCTCAACCCATGAGTTTTCTCACTTTTACCCTTCCAATTCTCTTCCCATCTTACCTTGCTGGAGTCAGTGAGAGGCTGTGAAGGGCTGGGCTGTCACCTGGGCTTAAACCATGATAGCACTCTATGTATGATAGTAAATATGTCACTTTTCTGGTTTCTAAAGTATACTAACATTGTAATATTTTTAGTAACTTACACACAACCAAAAAAATACTGATAGTAAATGTAGCAGAATATGATGAGGTGGCTTATTTGTCATTTCATTTGCTTTTATCTCTGAGTAAAAACATGATAATGCTTTCTTCTAGTAACCTCTGTATATGTTTAAGACTGGAAAATTATACATTTCTTATTAATAGGTATACTGATATCAACAAATACCTATCTGATATTAACAGATGAATCTACCTTTGAGTGAGTGGATAAAAGGGGATAAAAGAGGACAAGGGGATAAAAGGGCAGAGGTAGGTCCATCAAATGGTCCAAAACACTGTCAAATTTAGCCATATCTTCCCCAATATTGTGAATTTTACATTATATAATTACAGGCTTAAGAAAATAGATGATCCTTAATGTAGAGTTGACTGAATTAACAAATGATCCTCAGGAGACTTCCCTAGACACTTGCATACAGAATAGTGCTTCTTTTATGCTGATTCTCTATAATAACTTTGACTTTATTTCTCATGTTGCCCAGTCTTAGAAAAGCAATGTGCACTTTTGTGTAGTCTCAAGTCCTGTGACTCTGGTATGCCACAGTGGACTGTGATTTTGAATCACCTTTGGTTAAGGGTTAGGTAAAATAAAAACCTGAGATTTTCCTCACAATCATTTTAATTATTCAATTCAATTAATCACAGCTAAACTGTGAATCTATCTAATCCTTTGTCTATTTCTAAAAGATAAAGCCTGTTCAAACTGAAAGCTTGGAGCATCTCAGTACCTGCAGTTTACAGTTTTCCCATTAGGTTCTTTTGGGAAATTACATTATCCTAAATGTTTGCCCTATGTCAGCCTTCATTATATCAGAGCCAAGTACGGATCTTCTATGCTGAAGCTAATTCAGCAATGAAACTGCAGGCACGGAGAGAAATTTCAAGCACCTGGAAATGTTCAAAGTGAGGGCAACCTGTGCCTTATCTCTCAGTCTTCTTTTGAATATGGCCTTAGATAATTTGTATTTACTTTTTTTTTGCAATTTCAATACAATTTTACAAGCATCACATTTTGAGTTCTTCAGTTCTGTATTCTTCTCACTAACAGGCATGATGTTAAGATTGTCTTGAGACGATATAATTTCTTTCTTTTTTTTTTTTTTAGTAGATTATTTAAGACTCTTCAGAGCTTTATTTTTATTTTAATTGGCAATTTCATACAGTAAGCTAAATCAAACTTTTCTGCTTAATAGAGCATAAAATTTGGATCATTCCACCATTCCCCCACTGGTTATCAGATATGCAGCCAATAAGTCAGGTTGAGTATGCTACCTTAGCACTGAAAATTAGTAGTTGGGATAAAAAAGAAAAACTCATTGAAGGGTTTTGTGAGTACTGCTTTTGGTAACAAACTACTTCCAGGAAGTTTTGACTAAATAAGCATCAATATGATGTTGTGGTCTTTATAGGAAGTATTGGAACCTTGCCACTGAAACCAGCTTTTAATGCAGTAGGTTTTTCTGTTTGTTTGGTTTTGATTTTGTTTTTGCTTTGTTGTTGTTTCCTGACACCTGAGAGCCGGCTGCTGAATTACTTGATGAAAAGAATAACAATCATCACGTGTCAGGTTCCTTGTCTTTTTGCAGCAAGAAATATGGGCATTTGGGTATTGCTACTTACACAGAGGGTTTTCTTTATGTTGGATAGAAGACGGCTTTGTGTTCATAATTTCTTGGCAAGGTTGCCATGTGGGTGGTCTCAGGTGAGTTCAAAACAGGCAGCCTTCAAACAATGCTTTGGTATTCTGACCTTCTCATTGGGAAAATTCCATTTATAAGCCCTATAAAAAATTGCTTTCCACAACTGATATATTGGGGAAAGAAAAAAATTTGTTTCGAATGCTAGTCAATTAGTAAGGCTAGAATTACTTGGGTCACCTCAATAGCCCTAAACTTCATCCATGTATGCTACACTGAAATATTTAGGGTCATTTACAGAAAATATTTTCTAATTATCTTCCTCTGTCTGGCATAGCTACAGAGCAGAAATTTCAGCGATCTCCTTAATGCCTTCCACAGTGAATGGATACAAGTTCAAAAACATCACATCCTTCATATCTTGTTAGCACAGGCAACTTTGATTCTTAAACTCATGGAATAGCTATGCTTTCACATGAAAAAGGTCGGTCTCAAATTATTTTAGGGAACATAAGTTTCAAATGAAGTAAAGCAACATTATCTACACACTTGAGCTACTCAGATGTGTAACCAGCTGCCTAGCTACAGAGACATTATGAATTCATCCACGCTAAATCACAGTACCAAGCACAGAATCTAGTTCTTGATGATAGCTAGTGGATTTGTGACCTCCCTGGAATGGCTGGAGCTGTAAACCATTGAATAGATAAATGATGCATAACTGAAGTTTCCTCATCTGTGACAGACACAATAATGGCCTGGACATATTTTTCAGGTAATTCAAGTGAAAACTTTGCCCATTCTTCTTATTCCAGAAGTCATACCTTTTGGACTTCTGTACTAGAAAAAGTATGCACTGTCTGCTTTTAAAAAACATAAGAAGATTATAACATCTGTAATGGATGCAATAAAAAGCATAAAACTCACCTTATTTCCCTCCATTGTAATATTGAGGTCATTTTTATTTTCAGTTTTTCTTAGCATATGTAATTTTATTAGCTCATGAGACTACAATCCCTTCAGAAATTTCTCTAGGACAATTCTTCTTTTCAAAGTTTACAATATTTGCTATGTTAACAATATGTTCAGCTTATTGATATCTTCACAGCTAATTTATGACAGACATATGAAGCCTTTTATCTGGGGCTGGAACATCTTCTGCCACTGTGAAAAGAGTTATTTGCATTGTGAAGTTTGGAATTAGGTGTCAAGCAGAACAGAATCATAGAATAAAAGGTTGGAAGGGACCCCAAGGATAATCTCTTCCAACCCTTCTTGGCAAAAGCACAGAATTTTCAGTTTTTGTTGGTCATTTGAGTCATTTGTTTTCATATGGTATTTCTCTTGAAATTATCAAAACTTGAAAAATTATTTGCCAGGTCATTTTGTAGAATACTGTAGTCTGATTAAAAAAAAAAAAAAAAAAACAAGCAACAAAACCAACCAAATAAAAACCCCCAAACCAAACAACACCTTCCCCCAACCCACCTCCCCTGCCCCAAACATAATATTAAAGATTGACGGGATTTCATTTTTCTAGGCAACCTAGAAGGTCTTCCCAGCTGCCAGATGTAAATTCATGCCGGTGTGCATTCTAATTCTGTAAAGGGGCAAGTTCTTGAAGTGCAACAATTTCTTCCCCACACCAAGGGAAAGGAAAACCAGGGAAAGGATCTGGACAGATGTAAGCAGGATCTTGGCTGTCATGGCATCCTTATTCAGGTGGTCCTAATCCTTGCAGTTAAGTCTTACATGAGTGCATTATAATATTTGTTTTAAAATTGACAGTTTCCTGTTGCTGACCTTGCTATTATATTTGGTACACATTGTAAGAACAAAACATAGCTAAAATTTTGTTTAATAAATGCCTGTTGATAATAAAACCTATCACACAGGGACTCTTTTACAGGCAGGCAATATGTATTTGAAGGGGGCCTACAGGGATGCTAGTGAGGGACTCTTCGTTAGGGACTGTAGTGATAGGGCAAGTGGTAACGGGTTCAAACTTAAACAGCAGAGGTTTAGATTGGATATAAGGAAGAAATCCTTTACTATTAGGGGGGTGAGGTACTGGAATGGGTTGCCCAGGGAGGTTGTGAATGCTCCATCCCTGGCAGTGTTCAAGGCCAGTTTGGATGAAGCTTTGGGCGATATGGTTTAGTGTGAGGTGTCCCTGCCCATGGCAGGGGGGTTGGAACTAGGTGATTTTAAGGTCCTTTCCAATCCTAACTATTCTATGATTCTATGATTCTATGCACAGGAACTTTTAGAGTCTAAACCCAAGACATTTTCTCTCCCTTGCCTGTGTGTAGAGACTAGCTTAGCTGGTGATGTTTATAACACAGTCAAAGAAACCTTACCTACTCAAGAATTTAAAACTCTTTTTTATTTTAAAATGTATTTCTTCTGCATATCTGTCTATTCCAATCAAATTGATATTCAGCATATTTTATGTATATTATAAATAATTTTAAAAAATATATTTTTATTTATGCCTTTCAAAAAGAAAAAAGTAAATTTATCATGAGAAATGGATACTTACTTTTAGAGAATGCTAAAGTACTGTAAATACTAAAGTAATATCAGCTGCTACTCTCTGTATTCAGGTAATGCCTAGGAATCCAAATAATGAATTGTGACCCTTTTCTGCTATGAGGTGTGTAGTAGAGCCTAAGTATTTACCTGTCCCAGTTTTGACTGCAGTCTAAGTACTGAATGTAAGATGCAAACAGCGAACTGCAAAGAAATCATAAGACAAACATTGCCTAGCAATATAGGCTGTGGTTTAGTGCACCACTTGCTTAAGGGTTTTGGTTTCTTTTATGCATCATGGCCAATAACAGGTTTAGGAAGAGAATTGATGGTGGATTACAAGAGAGCTCTAGGGAGCTTTTAAAGGAGATCCTCCCAGTCATGAAAGGCAGTATGAGAGTAAGCCTGAAACTGCTTGCTGCAAATTGTAACAAGAGTGATGAAAGTAGGCAGGCTGGGGCTCATAGAAAACAGAACTGTAGGTACATAATGTGAGGATTGGCCATTAGGGTACCTGTTAATAAAGACAAATAGTGTCTATTTGATGAGATAGAAAAATCAGTGCAAGAACATGAAGGGAGAAGAAGTGAGCTAGGAAAATATTCCTTACAGTAGCATGCTGAATAGATTCAAGTGAGGCAAAATCATTTCTCAAGTCTGAAAAGTAAGGCATTCCAATAAGCAAGATATGAGATGATGAGGATCTAGGGAGAGATTTAACTGCATAGTCAGAGAGAAGTATGGTATCTTATAGCTATTATGCAGAATGAATCAACAAAAATTACATGTATTTGGGCTATGAGGCTCTGCAGAGCAGGCTGAGACAAAGATGACACCTAGGTTGTGGTCCTTGCCTGATAAGCTCTTTAAATTAAATTTGTGCTTCATCATAACTTTTAGAGTAGTGTCATAAGAATATTTCAGTAGAATACAAAAAGAAGTAAAAAGTGAAAATTGCCTGCAGGTGTGGAGGGAGTGAGAGAAAATCTCTTGAGATATCTGCCCTACATAACAGATATAGAATCAGTTTTCATCATCTGTGACAATGGAGTTCTGGGAAAATCTACGTAAAGGAACAACATAAACAGTAATGCAACTTTCCAGTCTCAGCTCAGCAGTAGAAGGCAGATAGGAGATCTTTGCTCTCTGTCACGTTCACTTCCAGGAACTTTTATTAACTTGGTGCTGGCTGTATACCTATCTATCCCAAGCTGGGAAGCAACTTAAAGCACCATTTCACCATCACTCCTAGATGCTGAAAAATGCAGTATCTTACAGAAACTTTTGTGCTTGCTTTTTGCAAAGACATTTTAGAAAAGCCTATCTATAATGTGGTCTATAAAGGTTACTTTACTGGAAAGCTGATTAAAATCTGTCATCTGTGAGGGTACGACAATTCTCCAGACAAAAATGAATAGTTATTTTTAAATATGAGCAAACTACCTTCTCTTTCTTTTTTTTTCCCCCTTTTCCAATTCTTTTCTTTAATAGTTTAATTTCTTGCTTTTTCTTAACTGTGAAAATTCCTGTTATTTTTGTGTTATCTGTAAGTCTTATTCTTCGTGAATTTGGGTTATCCCACTAACATGTAGCTTTACAGTTGAATGCATGATTCCTCTTTCTCAGTGTGCAGAAATTAAAATGGATTTTTTTTTCTGATATAAATTTAGCAGTGTCTACATCTGCTTTTCAGAAAAAAATCTGTGTTGTTGTTTAGGATTACATCTTCTTTTGTCCCTCAATATTATATTAAATAACTTCAATTAAATTCAGAGATAAAATGGCTGAGTAGCACTTCCATAGACATTTTATTTATTTATTTATACAACTTTTCTAGGGAGAAAATACCTAGCAATAATTCTGAAAGGATAGGTCCTTACTATGAACCAGGTAAAGGTACTTAGTCAAAAGGGGATTTTGAACTGATAAGGTAATTCTTGCCAGTAGATACCAACCTGTGGTCTAGTAACTTTGACTTTACATGGCCTTTCTGCAAAACAAATCCCAAACCAGCAGATATCCAGATATGTACTTCTTGATTTGTTCTGTATGATTTTTTTTTTTTAATTTTATCTTTTTATATCAAATTCTTTATTTTATCTGGTACCATAGTCAGGCGTTTGGGCATTTAGAACATGGGACTAAATTTGGGAGGCCATGTTTACTGGAGGCTGGTGGAGCTGGTCTGACAAGGGGTAGAGCTGCTTTGGTAGGAGGCTTGCCAGACTGGTCAAGGATGCTTTAAACTAGGTGTGTGGTGGGAGGGGGGCATCATTCCATCCCAACACACCCAGTCAGTTGCCAGCACCTATAATAAATGCTCAGAGCAATGTAGGGATATTCCAGCTGCTCCAGCCAATGAGCCAGCTTCATTTGGAGCTCAGCTCAGATGCCTCTATACAAACACTGGTAGCATGGGAAACAAACGAGAGGAATTAGAGATGTGTGCTGGTCTATGGGGGTATGATATAATAGGCATCACAGAAACATGGTGGGATGGCTCCTATGACTGGAGTTTTGGAATGGAAGGTTACAGGCTCTTTAGAAAAGATGGGCCCTGCAGACGGGGAGGTGGAGTTGCTATTTATGTTAGGAATAGGCTGGAAAGTATGGAACTCTCTCTGGGGACAGGTGAGCAGTCAATAGAGAGTTTGTGGGTCAGAGGTAAAGGGAGAACAGTGATGGGAGACATTACTGTAGGGATCTCTTACAGACCATCTGATCATGAGGACTCTGTGGATGAAGCACTCTATGGACAGATAGGAACAGCATCACACATGCAGGCCCTTGTTCTCATGGATGACATCAACCACCCTGATATCTCTTGGAGAGATAGCACGGCCCGACACAAGCAATTCAGGAGGTTCCTCGATTGTGTGGAAGACTTCGTCCTGCAAGTAATAGAGGAGCCGACAAGGAGAGGTGTCATTCTTGACCTCATGCACACCAACGGGGATGGGCTTGTAGGAAATGTGACGGTCCAGGGCAGCCTTGGTTGCAACAATCATAAGATGGTCAAGTTTGAGGTACTCGGGAGTGAGAAGAGCGTGCAGCCAGCTCACTGCTCTGAATTTCAAGAGAGCAGACTTTGGCATCTTTAGGAACCTGCATGCTAAGTTTCCATGGGAAATAGAACTAGAGGGCAGGGGGGCCCAAGACTGTTGTTTGATATTCAAGGATCAACTACTACAAGCACAGGAGCGTTGTGTCCTGACCAGAAGGAAGTGCGGCAGGAGGGCCAGGAGACCAGAATGGGTAAGAAGCTGCTGAGGAAACTTGGAGGGAAAAAAGAGACTTGTAACGGGTGGAAGCAAGGACAGGTGGCCTGGGAAGAATACAGGAATGTTGACCGGGAAGCTACGAACCAGGTTAGGAAAGCTAAGGCCCAGTTAGTGTTAACCTTGGCTAGGGACGTGAAAGATAATAGAATCATAGAACAGTTAGGGTTGGAAAGGACCTTAGGATCATCAAATTCCAACACCCCTGTTGTGGGCAGGGACACATCACACTAAATCATGCCGCGCAAGGCTTCGTCCAACCCAGCCTTGAGCACTGCCAGGGATGGAGCATTCACAACCTCCCTGGGCAACCCATTCCAGTGCCTCTACACTCTAACAGTAAAGAACTTCTTCCTTATATCCATTCTAAACTTCCCCTGTTTAAGTCTGAACCCGTTACCCCTTCTCCTGTCACTACAGTCCCTAATGAAGAGTTCCTCCCTAGCACCCCTATAGGTCCCCTTCAGATACTGGAAGCCTGTGGAGGTCTCCACAGCCTTCTCTTCTCCAGGCTGAACAGCCCCAACTTTCTCAGCCTGTCTTCATATGAGAGGTGCTCCAGGCCCCTGATCATCCTCATGGCCCTCCTCTGGACTTGCTTCAACAGTTCTATGTCCTTTTTATGTTGAGGGCACCAGAACTGCACACAATGCTCCAAGTGAGGTCTGACGAGAGCAGAGTAGAGGGGCAGGATCACCTTCTTCGACCTGCTGGTCACACTCCTTGTGATGCAGCCCAGGATATGGTTGGCTTTCTGGGCTGCAAGCACACACTGCCAGCTCATGTATAGTTTCTCATCAACCAACACCCCCAAATCCTCCTCAGCACGTTTGCTCTGAATCTCTTCTCTGCCCAACCTGTAGCTGTGCCTGGGATTGCTCTGACTCAGATGTAGGACCTTGCACTTGGCATGATTGAACTTCATAAGGTTGACATCAGCCCACCTCACAAGCATGTCAAGGTCCCTCTGGATGGCATTCCTTCCCTCCAGCATACCAACCGAACCACACAGCTTGGTGTCATCGGCAAACTTGCTGAGGGTGCACTCAATCCCACTGTCCATGTCAGCGACAAAGATGTTAAACAAGACCGGTCCCAACACCGATCCCTGAGGGACACCACTCGTTACTGGTCTCCAGCTGGACATTGAGCCATTGACCACAACTCTTTGCATGTGGCCATCCAGCCAGTTCTTTATCCACTGAGTGGTCCATCTATCAAACTGATGCTTCTCCAATTTAGAGACAAGGATGCTGTGTGGGACAGCAACATACAGGGCTTTATATGACTGCAGTAAAACATAGACATATGCTTTATTTAGGAGACTTTTGATTTTCTTGGCAAGTATTGCATGCACAAAAATTTAGATACTTGTTCACTATTGCTGTGTGTTCAGGCTTTCTCACCAGTTTTCTAGCACATGATGTAAATAGTAGTATGTTAAACAGTTGTAATGAAAATCCTTTTCAGACACCATTAATTTATCCTCTGTGGCTACCTTGCAAGCTTGAGATACAGTTCTAGTTCATAATCCTTCTATGCCCATCTAACCAAAGATTTCAAGCAAAATACAGTGATTTGCTGTTTTGATTGAAAAGCAGGCAAAACTTCACAGCTTTATTTTGATTTGCCACATTTATTTTGACATGGAATGTGACTAAAAAAAGAAACTCTCTGAGCTGAAATGCAAATCCACCCCACCTTGATACAGTTTTATCTTTAATCTACTGGCTCCCAGAAGTTTAGCATAGCTGTTTGCAAAGTTCCTATCATATCCTATGCCAGCAATTGTACTTTGTCTGACTGTATCTAATAAGTACATGTAGCACAGAAGTAATTTATTAGAAATGAAAAAATAAGTTATACTTCAGCCTTCTTTTCTTTATTAATAAGGATTTTCTTTCTGCCTTTTTAATTTTTAATAGTTGTTGAGATACCAATGTGTTATCTTCTCTTCAAAAAGAATGAAAAAAACCCAGAATGCCAATGTATGAATCACATATTTCCTTCCGAATGCCTATGTTGTGTTTCAGTGAAATGAATAGTAAATTAAATATACATATAAGGGGTTTAAACAATCTGAATGGAAACAGGCCATGCCATCCATTAAGTCAAATTTTTCAGATTCCAGGCCTTTGGGGACTGCACTGGACATAGATGTTTATAGTGGCAAACAACGTACCTTGTGAAGATGGTTGCTCAGATACTGTTACATGCACATAGTGTCACACCACCTTTAAGCTCACCTTTGGATGAAATTTAGTTTGATAGCCAGGCTTATATCATCCCAGTTTCTTAGTTCTGTGTCTCTGCAGGACTCATGGATAATCAGATATCAAATAATTATATTAGACAATAATTACATTAAGAAAACACTGATTTTATTGCTCTTTCTTCTTTTCCAGCAACATTAAAAATCACACCTTAGAAAGGCTTGTCATTAAGGATCTAGTAAGGCTGCCTTGCCTGTACACCACCTCCAGGAGGCTTAAAAGGAATCAAGTCATCTTGAGCTATGATGAATCACCTGAGTTGTTTTTTTTCAGGTGCTACTAATATTCAACTCAGTGAAGCAGAATTTTTCCTGCCCCAGGCAAGATGACCTCTTCCTTGTGCTTCAGATCAAGGGGCTGTTGAAAATGATGGATAGTAGAGTATCAGGGAGAAAGTACCAAAAACTTAATTACTGAAAGGTCAAATACGCTCTTCTTTATCTTCAAACTATTTTTTTAACTCTATGAGAGACTGAATTTGGACATGAAGAAAAAAACCAAAAAAGACTGGCAGGAGACCTACTTACCTCACAGAGCTATTCTGAGGATAAATACATTACAGCCTTCAAGGCACTCAGCAGCTGCGATAACAACAACAATACAATATAGATGGATAGACTTCTTAACCCTTAAATGGCTCATTCCATCCAAGTGTGACAGTACTACACCTCAATCACAGGTAGGACACCACAGGGAGGAACATATAGGCTCCTTAACCTTAATGGCACCCAAAGATCCATTTTTCCTATCTTATTTCCCTTTTAATACTTCCCTGGTCTACTACTCTTTCTTTCTTTCTTTCTTTCTTTCTTTCTTTCTTTCTTTCTTTCTTTCTTTCTTTCTTTCTTTCTTTCTTTC